>JBBPBX010018855.1:5055-38673 GCA_038048925.1 Garcialebias charrua
CCCCCACACACACACACACTGTAATACAATACAAAACATGCAAAACATGCATTTCATGAATTTTTTGATTGTCCAAAAGGCCAGTCAGGCCATAGAACAGGGGTCTGCAACCTGTGGCTCTGGGGCCACATGTGGCTCTTTGGTACCTCTGCAGCGGCACTTCAGGCTTTGACCAAAAGTAAAATAAAACTGAATTTTATTTAAATTATTACCAACAATGAAAATTACTTTTAGCAGATTTCCTGTCATATTCAAATATGTACAAATACAAGGCGTAAAACATGTGGACTACCTCATGCTAGTATAGTATGTCATCTTCCAGTCGCACAGCATGATCTTTCTCTCAAAACCACCAGAATGTTTGGCCATATCTTTAAGACAAGCGGCTAAGAAGGAATATGTTGAGTAATTTTTTTTGTTTTGTTTTATTCTTAGTGTTATCAAAGTATTTATTTTTCTTTAAAAATATAACTGTATATCCAATAGCCTAATTTCATACTGTTTTTAACTTTATGTTTTAAGTAGGATACAGTACTTAATTCTTCAACAATTAAGAGAACTCACATCGGCCTGCAGAGTTCAATGTTTAAATTTTTTGAGAATTGTTTAAAAAAATTACCGTACTTTTTGGCGTATAAGTTGCTGTTTTTTTAAAACTAATTTGCATGTCCTGCCATTTATATGGCGAAGCGACATATTTATGGATTTTTTCCCATATTTTTAGACCAATTTTTGGCTCAGATGTGACCGTTTTTCATGTTGGCAAAAAATGGTGCAGTACCACTTTTGTCCGCTAGGGGGACACTTCCAGAGAGTCCATTGACCGTTTCCAGCTCATGTGTCCGAAAAAAGCCTCCTCTGCTCGGACTGACTCTGTCGCTGCCCGGCCTCCTGCTCTGGAGGTAACTACTGTTAGCTGTGTATAGCTGTTTGTTAGCAAGATAAGTCAAGAACCACAGGACAGATTTTTATAAAACTTACAGAATGTAATCACTGTATGGATATTTACAACTGACTAGCTTTATGAGATGTTTGAGATTTTAAAAAAATTGTTCTTTTAGCTTTGTTGTTAGCGGTTAGCTACCGTAAACAGATACCTACTATTTAGATAAATAGCTCATAAACCACTCGGCGGATATTTTTTCTGCTCACAGAGTGTAATTATATGGCTTTAATTTACAAACGGTTGCCCTGTATGAAACATTTGAGATAAAATTCGATTTATTTATAATTTACTTTCGTAGCGCACGCGACCGTTTGGAAGACGTTAAACCGAAACAATTTAAATCCAGCAGATTTGACAATTTCGTGAATTGATTAAGGAACGGTTAAGCTCAGGAACCCTTGTGCTATAATGTCAGCTATAATTTTTAGCAAACAAATAATTGTTTTACCGTGTTAATCTTGTAAAGTCCTTCCGTGCTCGCTCGCTTCTGTGGCCGCCATTCTCAGCAGGGCAAATGATGCGCTGACGCGTCGAGTAGCGGTGACGCATAATAGATGCGACTTATAGGGCGAAGCGGCTTATTTGTGGATTTTTACAAATTATTCCCAATAATTGGACAAAACGACTTATATGGCGAAAAGTACGGTATATATCTTTTTTCTTTCTTAACATAAATCTGGTCTTTTCTTTTGTAATAAAATGTAAAAATATCAATAAATATGATAGTTGGACAGTTTTTGTTTTATAACATCACCCCCACTGGCCGTAAATGTAATCTCCAACAAACTTGTAGTGGTCCATGGTTGACAGTACATAGTTGTAGCGGGTTTTGAGGCTCCGGACATTGTAATTAGTCATCAAAGTGGCAAAAATGGCTCTTTTTATTGCAAAGGTTGCAGACCCCCTGCCCTGAACAACCAATGTTTCACATTGGAACATATTTGTTTCATGACAGTTGGGCTCCTCTAACATTTCAACATATTTTAGGTCTGCTCCACCAACCCCCCCACAGACACACACATAAACACACGTTAGTCACTGAAACATGTTTCCCGAGTGCACGTCACAGCTGTTGTTGCCACATGACAAGAGGCAAGAGGTGTTTCTTGGAGATCTTTTCTTGGTTAGAAACAAATAATTAAAGACAATTTGGTATATTTTTTGGTATTAATCAGAAACATTATGAGATATAAATATCTTACCTGTTGTAGAAAACTCTTTGGATGAGCTCATTTTGGGGGAAGTGAGTTTAATTTTGACCAGACCGAGGAGGTAGCAGCTAGCTTGAGTGGAGCCAAGACCAAAGTGGGTTGTTCTAATCTTGAACACTTGTTTTGTGAACTTTTACATCATTTTCAAGTTCATATGTTTTTCCCCCCATTAGAAATTTTTATTTTATTCCTGCAGAAGTGCCCCGGGCTTCTGTAGAAGTGCAACACTAGCTGGTGCTCGTTTTATGCTTTTCCAAACCCAAATACAGGTGGTCCCCGACTTACGAGCGAGTTCCGTTACTACGACTATCTCGTAAGACGAAAATTCGTGTGTCGGAACACGTGTCGCTCGTAAGTCTGGATTTTCGGTCGTAAGTCAGCAAATTTATGCTAGCGCTACTACGAACACTCGTTTTTCAACACAAACGTACATATTAGTTCATAAACATGCTCAGAAACTTGTTTACAAACGGTTAGCTAACACACTTTCATCTAAAAACACATACCAGTGCTGTATTTTCTGTATGTTCTGTACAACTTTACTGTTCGTTAGTCAGCTCGTAAGTCCGGAACCTCGCATGTCGATGCGCTCGTAAGTCGGGGACCACCTGTAATAAGCAACCACGTGATGCTACCAGGATGATTCCAGGTGTAACTTCAGAGCAGGAGACGTGAGGTCTTGATTGATGAAGTGATTCATGAAGCGTTTAGGTTAAAGGAACAACAGACCAGGTCAAAGTTCATCAGCTTCTCTTCAAGTCCCTCACTGGGTTGGGATGTGTGGTGACAACATGTGGACAACATGTGTAAGGTGTTTTCAGCCACTTTGGCATGACTGCCTCAGAGGAGTTGACGGGGGAGAGGGCTGTGGAGTGAGCGGTGTGTTGTTGGTTGGATCCTCAGATTCATGAAGTCCTTCTGATGGAGGATGAAACGTCTCAGCGATAAAAAAACAACCCGTCCAGACGACCTGAGCATTGTTGGATCATTACCTGGATCATTGGTGGACATCTGTAAGTTTCCACAACGTCTCGTGATGTTCGCAGGGGCTCAGTGTCGTCACTTTACTTGGACGACCTCGTTCTTGTTTGTTATTTTAAAAAACATGTTTGTTGTTATTTAGAGAGAAAATTAATTCAGTAAATATTGAAGAGTCACTGTGAAGATGTGGGATTCATTTTGAACTCTCCTCAACTTTTATGTCTGTCCATCTGTTCATCTGTCTATCCATCATCCATCCATCTGTCTATCCATCATCCATCCATCTGTCTATCCATCATCCATCCATCTGTCTATCCATCATCCATCCATCTGTCTATCCATCATCCATCCATCTGTCTATCCATCCAACCGTACATCCATCTATCCACCATCCATCCATCTGTCTATCCATCCAACCGTACATCCATCTATCCATCATCCATCCATCTGTCTATCTGACAGTCTATCTGTCCATCCATCCATCCATCTGCTCATACATCCATTCATCTGTCCATCCATCCATTTGGCCATCCATCCATCCATCCATCTATCTGTCCGTCCATCCATCAGTCCATCATCCATCCATCCATCCATCTGTCCATCCATCCACTTGGCCATCCATCCATCCATCCATCCATCCATCTATCTGTCTGTCCATCCATCAGTCCATCCATCATCCATCCATCCATCCATCCATCTATCCATCAGTCCATCCATCAGTCCCTCTGCCTGTCCATCATCTATCCATCTGTCCATCTGTCCATCATCCATCTGTCCATTCATCCATCCATCTGCTCATCCATTCATTCTTCTGTCCATCCATCCATTTGGCCATCCATCCATCCGTCCATCCATCTATCTGTCTGTCTGTCTGTCTGTCTGTCTGTCTGTCTGTCCATCCATCAGTCCATCCATCCATCATCCATCCATCCATCTATCCATCAGTCCATCCATCCATCAGTCCATCCATAAGTCCCTCTGCCTGTCCATCGTCCATCCATCTGTCCATCCGTCCATCATCCATCCATCCATCCATCCATCCATCATCTATCTGTCCGTCCATCCATCAGTCCATCATCCATCCATCCATCCATCTATCCATCAGTCCATCCATCCATCATCCATCCATCCATCCATCCATCAGTCTATCCACCAGTCCCTCTGCCTGTCCATCGTCCATCCATCTGTCCATCCGTCCATCATCCATCCATCTATCCATCAGTCCATCCATCAGCCCATCCATCCATCCATCAGTCCATCCATTAGTCCCTCTGCCTGTCCATCGTCCATCCATCTGTCCATCCATCCATCATCCATCTATCATCCATCTATCTGCCTGTCCATCCATCAGTCCATCCATCCATCATCCATCCATCTATCCATCAGTCCATCCATCAGCCCATCCATCCATCCATCAGTCCATCCATTAGTCCCTCTGCCTGTCCATCGTCCATCCATCTGTCCATCCATCATCCATCCATCCATCCATCCATCCATCATCTATCTGTCCGTCCATCCATCAGTCCATCAGCCATCCATCCATCCATCCATCTATCCATCAGTCTATCCATCAGTCCATCCATCCATCATCCATCCATCCATCCATCAGTCCATCCATCAGTCCCTCTGCCTGTCCATCGTCCATCCATCTGTCCATCCGTCCATCATCCATCTATCCATCCATCATCCATTCTTCCATCCATCCAACCATCTGTCTATCCATCCATCTGTCCATCTGTCTGTTCATCCATCCAGCCATCCATCTGCTCATCCATCCATTCATCTGTCCATCCATCCATTTGGCCATCCATCCATCCATCAGTCCATCCATCAGTCCCTCTACCTGTCCATCGTCCACCCATCTGTCTGTCCATCCATCCATCATCCATCTGTCATCCATCCATCATCCATTCTTCCATCCATCCAACCATCTGTCCATCCATCCATCTGTCTGTTCATCCATCCAGCCATCCATCTGTTTGTCCATCCATCATTAGTCTGTCCATCCATTGTCCATCCTTTTCAGGTCATGGGGTCACTGGTGCCCATAGCAGTGACTGTGCAAGAGATGGAGACACCCTGGACAGGTCTCCAGTCCATCACAGGGACACATGGAAACAAACGAGACAAACAACCATTCACTCTCTCACACACCTAGGGACAATTTAGAGTTACCAATCATTCTACATGCATGTTTTAGACTGGTGGGAGGAAACCAGAGTTCCCGGAGAAAACCCACGCATGCACGGAGAGAACATGCACACTCCACCCAGAAAATGTCTTGCTACGATAAAAGACTTCTCTACAAAATAGTTATCTGTGCATGTGTATGTATTTCTGTTAGTAAAATATCTAATGAAACAGGGGATGGATACTAAGGAAACGCTCAAAAATAAATCAATGAACGTACATTTACAACATTTTAACTTCAACCTTCTGAGCTGACTTGTTTCAAGAGGGCCTCTACAGCTAATAAGCATTTGCAAATGCAAAAAATAACTACTGGTATATAATAGCTATTTTTATAAAAAAATAAGCTTAGCTATAATTTGTTGTGATCCTAGCTGAGTGTCGTTCACAACACACACACTCAGTGCTTTAACTGTTCGCATTTGGCATGCAATTTGTGAGGCAAAATAAATTCCTCAAGAAATGCTATTATTATTGTTTAATTTTTTTACAGCAGATATAAAACAGTGGAAGTGCAATGTATTGAAATTATTGTATGTTCCCATAGCGGTGAAACATTTACTCTGAATTTAACCCATCACGTGTGAGTCACACCCAAGTGGAGCTGCGGACAGCTACATAAACACCCGGGGAGCAGTGAGGGAACACGTGTCTTGTGCAAGGACACAACATGTTTGCATGGCGGGGAGTTGAACCTGCAACTTTCTGGTCCAAAGTTGGCTGCACTGCACCACAGCTGACCATACAGATATGTAGATAGATACATTAGACAGTATTATATGAAAAACCTTGCACCAAACTACGACTTTATTTTGGTAAAGGCTTTTCAACATCTTGTGAGAGCACAGCTCAGAAATGTCTACCACAGTGACACAATTTACTTTAGAGATCGATGACATAAACATCAGGGGTGCCGTATGGGGGGTAAAAGTTGGTACAATTCCAAGGGCCCTTGACTGACAAGGGCCCAGAATGGCCTTTTTTTTCCCATTTTTTTTTCATGGTGTTTTGGGCCCCTGATAATAATACATTAATGGTAGTAGCTTTGTTTTTACTTGTTTTAACAGTAAAACTTAAATATTATCTCTCCCAGACCAAAAAGCAAACATCCTCATATTTAACAAACACCCCCTGTATCTGCATGAAATGGTATGTTCCTAGCTGCTTTAACTCGTCAGCCCGCAGGTCCGCCTCAACTTAAAATGACTGATGGACAGCGATTACATCCAATCACATTGAAGCTCACGTTGTTTTGCCCAATCACTAACAGGAAGGCGGGTCTTATAAGCAAGCATATTTGTATGCAGCTTCACAGTCAGATCATGCAGAAGTCACGTAGTTTGTCACACCGGGACAGGTACGTGGATCAATTAGTGTTAAAACTACAGATTTTAAATCTCGTTGTTAGGTCAAGTAAAATCAGAGGTATGATAAATAATCCACACCACGTCTTTTATCTGAATAACGTCAAATATCAAACGCTTTACAGTGAGAAGCTGCACACTCTCGCACACACACACACACACACACACATGCACATACACACCGCTGAACACATAAACAATCCCCATCCTTTCTGAAGGAGGAAGTTATTTGTCAAGCACCAAATCTGCAGGAAAAATAAGAAAAAGATGCAGAAGTTGAATGGAGGTCAGTGCACGATAAAGTCACGTGATAAAGAGGAAGAGCAGAACCAGTCCAGGTGTGCAGAGGAGCAGGTCCAGAACCAAGCACCAGTTTTTGAGCTCTGCAGATGTTGACCCAGGGACCAAGGAGGAAAATACACTTTTTACAAACTTTCAGACCCAGGATACGCTGGAGGGACTATGTTTCTCGGCTGGCCTGGGAACGCCTTGGGATTCCCCCAGAGGAGCTGCTCCAAGTGGCTGGGGAGAGGGAAGTCTGGGCCTCCCTACTTAGGCTGCTACCCCCGCGACCCGACCCCGGATAAGCGGAAGAAAATGGATGGATGGATGAAAAAATAATACAGTAATGTGGAGATTTTAAACAAACCCCCTACAAGCATTAAAATTAAAATAATCTAAATTAGATACCTATATTTATTTGAGGCTGACAGTTTAAGAAGGTTGATTTTCCCTCTGAGGAACATGAATAAATAAAGTTAAAGGGTTAAAACGTCTAATTCAAATAAAATAATAAAGTCTGTAGTTAAATAAAACTGGTTTTTGAGCTGCATGCATTAGCTGCAAGGTAAAGAATAAAGATCAATTCTTTGTGAAATGATTCTTTATTACCTGTAGAATACTGCATTATTATAAATTATGTTATCTAAAGAACTGCGTGTGTGCACTTCTGATGTTGCTCATAGTGGTCCTCACCTCAGTGTGCTCAGAGAGCTTGTGTGTATGCCCAGACACGTGAAAAATTAGAGGGAACATTATTGGTATGTTACCACTGATTTGAGAGCAGATATATGAACTAACAATAATTTGAAGCGTGTTTGCGTTCAGAACACATGCGCACGCCACGCTTGCTTGTCGTGTCTCTGCCGGCGGCGGGGCTCCTCGTTTTTTTGTTTTGTTTTGTTGCTCCCGCAGCTCCCTCCCTCTCTTCTCTGTCTGTTGTCTGTCATCACGGCTCTGAGCTCGCAACCCAAGTTTTATGAACCACACGTCACCATCCAACCACAGACAGGGCTTTTTCATTAAAATTACTGAACCAAGAGGCAGAAGTGACAAAATCTTAGATTTATTAACTCAACAACAGATAATAAGATACACATATTTTTATTTTGTAGACCTTCTTCTTCTTCTTCTTTCGGCTTTTCCCTTGCAGGGGTCGCCACAGCGAGTCATCCTCCTCCACCTCACTCGGTCCTCTGCATCCTCTGTCCTCACTCCATCTACCTTCATGTCCTCTCTAACTGCATCCACATATCTCCTCTATGGCCTTCCTCTGTGTCTTTTTCCTGGCAGCTGCATTTCTAACATCATTCTACCAATATACCCACTGTCCCTCCTCTGGACATGTCCAAACCATCTCAGTCTGGCCTCCCTAACTTTATCTCCCAGTTGTTCAACATTTTGTAGATCAGATTAGAATATTTAGTTAAGCATACAAATATGCTTACTGTCATTTGTTTTGAATTTGTGCAATAAAAATAGAGATTAATATATGGCTTTTAGTGCATTTTTATGTGTAGTTTTTAATCTTGCTTTCATACTCTAAGCAGACGGTTGCATGTACAATTCACTAACAGTAAATATTGTGCTAGTACCAGTATTGGACCAAAGGAAGCAAGCCTTTAATGTTATTTATGTAAAACTTTTGCTGGATCAGTTAGATTCTAGAGATGTAGCAAAAGCAGCTGTGCAGGGGGGCCCAATTGGATTTTTTGTCATGGGGCCCAATATTCCTAGCGGCCCCCCTGATAAACATAAACATAAACATAACATGACAGCCTAATGCAAACGCACTGAATAATGTGGAAAACTACAACAAAATGAGATCAATTACATTTTCATTGTAAATACATGGTGAATTATGTGCTGAATGGTTGCTGAAGTTTACTTAAACAAGCTGATGTTGAGCTGGTAAAGCCTAAAGGAGCAGAACTAAAAGCTAATAAATAAAGATACTAGCTGATGAACGCAGAGTAATAACAAAGAGAAGCTAAAATCCAGCTAAACATTATATGTACAGTAGTGAAAGAGTAATTTAAACCAAAAGGTAAGAAAGAACTAGCAATAAAAGTTTAATAGGCTAGCTTGCTAGAAGCTAATGTAAGAAAAAAGATTGGGAAATGCAAATGCTAGCTAAAAGCAACATAACAGCTAAAAGCAAAAGCAGTAATAAGGTTGCTAAAAGTAGAGAATAAATATAACAAAAGGATCAAATGTGAGCCAAATTTTTCAAAACACTAGCTAAGCTAAAAAATATCAGAAGACTAACTAAAAGCTAAAAATATCAAAAGACTAACTAAAAGCTAAAAATATCAAAAGACTACCTAGAAGCTAAAAATATCAGAAGACTACAGGTACCTAGAAGTTAAAAATATCAGAAGTCTAACTAAAAGCTAAAAATGTAAAAAGACTACCTAGCTAAAAATATCAAAAGACTAACTAGAAGCTAAAAATATCAAAAGACTAACTAGAAGCTAAAAATGTAAAAAGACTAACTAGAGAAGCTGAAAGTATCAAAAGACTAACTATCCATCCATCCATCCATTTTCTTCCGCTTATCCGGGGTCGGGTCGCGGGGGTAGCAGCCTAAGTAGGGAGGCCCAGACTTCCCTCTCCCCAGCCACTTGGAGCAGCTCCTCTGGGGGAATCCCAAGGCGTTCCCAGGCCAGCCGAGAAACATAGTCCCTCCAGCGTGTCCTGGGTCTTCCTCTGGGTCTCCTCCCGGTGGGACATGCCCGGAACACCTCACCAGGGAGGCGTCCAGGAGGCATCCTAACCAGATGCCCGAGCCACCTCAACTGGCTCCTCTCGATGTGGAGAAGCAGCGGCTCTACTCCGAGTCCCTCCCGGATGACTGAGCTTCTCACCCTATCTCTAAGGGAGAGTCCAGACACCCTGCGGAGAAAACTCATTTCAGCCGCTTGTATCCGAGATCTTGTTCTTTCGGTCACAACCCAAAGCTCATGACCATAGATGAGGGTGGGAACGTAGATCGATCGGTAAATTGAGAGCTTTGCCTTTTGACTCAGCTCTCTCTTCACCACGACAGACCATGGGCTCACCACCTGTGGGAGGGGCCAAAGGGGTCGGGTGCAATGTGAGATGGGTGGCGGCCGAGGGCGGGGACCCTTGCGGTCTGATCCTCGGCTACAGAAGCTGGCCATTGGGACATGGAATGTCACCTCTCTGGTGGGGAAGGAGCCTGAGCTAGTGTGTGAGGTTGAGAGGTTCCGNATCCATCCATTTTCTTCCGCTTATCCGGGGTCGGGTCGCGGGGGTAGCAGCCTAAGTAGGGAGGCCCAGACTTCCCTCTCCCCAGCCACTTGGAGCAGCTCCTCTGGGGGAATCCCAAGGCGTTCCCAGGCCAGCCGAGAAACATAGTCCCTCCAGCGTGTCCTGGGTCTTCCTCTGGGTCTCCTCCCGGTGGGACATGCCCGGAACACCTCACCAGGGAGGCGTCCAGGAGGCATCCTAACCAGATGCCCGAGCCACCTCAACTGGCTCCTCTCGATGTGGAGAAGCAGCGGCTCTACTCCGAGTCCCTCCCGGATGACTGAGCTTCTCACCCTATCTCTAAGGGAGAGTCCAGCCACCCTGCGGAGAAAACTCATTTCAGCCGCTTGTATCCGAGATCTTGTTCTTTCGGTCATAACCCAAAGCTCATGACCATAGATGAGGGTGGGAACGTAGATCGATCGGTAAATTGAGAGCTTTGCCTTTTGACTCAGCTCTCTCTTCACCACGACAGACCGGTACAGCGCCCGCTTCACTGCGGACGCTGCACCTATCCGCCTATCGATCTCACGCTCCAGTTTTCCCTCATTCGTGAACAAGATCCCGAGATACTTAAACTCCTCCACTTGGGGCAGGACCTCCTCCCCGACCCGGAGAGGGCAAAAAAGACTAACTAGAAGCTAAAAATGTAAAAAGACTACCTAGAAGCTAAAAATATTAGAAGAATAATTAGAAGCTAAAAATGTCAAAAGACTACCTAGAAGCTAAAAATGTCAAAAGGCCAACTAGTCAAAAGGATAACGAGAATCTAAAAATGTCAAAAGGCTAACTAGAAGCTAAAATGTTAAAAGACTACCTAAAAGCTAAAAATATCAAAATACTAACTAGAAGCTAAAAATATCAAAAGACTAAGAAGCTAAAAATATCAAAAGACTAAATAGAAGCTAAAAATGTAAAAAGACTACCTAGAAGCTAAAAATATCAAAAGACTAACTAGAAGCTAAAAATGTAAAAAGGCACAGCTAAAAATGTCAAAAGACTAACTAGAGAAGCTGAAAATATCAAAGGCTATCTGAAAGCCAAAAGTAGCAGAATGGTAACTAATAACTAAAACCAAATAGAGCTAAACATTTGCTGAGGCAAGTTTGGAAGAGAACAGTGATTTTTGAAGGAATCCATGCATTTTTCTGGGGGAAAATATTTGTAAATAAAGTTAAACACTTTTTGATGGGGGAAGTTATGTAAAGGTCATGGATGTTTTCAGGTGCTAATGTTAAATTAATATAGAACCGTGAAGTCAAGAGAGTCTGTATAGTCAGAGAGGAGTCTGAGAACTGATAACTTCTGACACCTTTAACAACAGCTGTGAAGCAGAGGTTGTCTTGACCTCGCCTCTGCTCATAACGAGTATTTAAGCTGTTACTAACCCGTTGTCCGCGTGCAGACGTTGTGATTAGGGCTTCGTATAACATCTTGTATATGCCTGTTTTCAGTGCTGCACCCCCTTGCAAGGATTAAACCTGGGCTGAAAAAAAAAAGTCTCGCATTTCTCTGTGTCGCTTATTTGAATACTGTAATGAGATGATGATGGGATAATTAAATTATACAACCATTTTAAAAGTTACAAAACCCTGAACTTATAAGACCCTGAAAGAGCTGTCTGTTTTGATGTATGGATGGGTAAAATTGCACAAAATATTCAGAAATAAACTGAAAAAACAAACAAACATGCAGAACAATGTGTCGACTCCTCTGATAAATAACGTTATTAACTGACTTCGTATGTGAATGTTTCTGTCCAGTGCCCTGAGATGACTTCTGTTGTGATTTGGTGCTACATGTATATGAACTAATTGAATTGAATAAGAAAAACAAAAACCAAGACAACAATGGTGTACGTATATGCTGATTTTTCTAAACAAGACATTTTTACTTGGAGACATACAGCATGCTATGCAAAACACAGCTGATCTTGAATGCATCCCCATGAGTTGATCTCTTTCTTCTCTCCTGTTCTACCCCTCTCAATCCTCCCTCTCAGGCGCCCAAGATGAGGATTGAAAGAGGGGAAATCCTAATCTGCCCAGCCCTCCTCCATTTATTCAAGTCCACACTTCCAGTTTCTGATTTGCTCTTCTCCTCTGAACCACCTGCTCCAGCTTCCCCTGCACAGACTTGGTCTGCTTATTCAGCTTTTTCTGCCCATCGTCTTCGCTTGGCTTCATGCTGCAGGATGAAGGTACAGACAGGTCTTCTGTAGGAGATCTTAGAAAAATGCACGACATCTATGACTTTAATCTTTGTCTTTATCACCGTAAAGCTTTGATCGCAGGAAGACAATTTTAAAATCTCTTAAAGACTTACCGTATTTTTTGGAATATAGGTCGCACCTGAATATAGGTCGCATTGCCCAATTACAGTATTGCCAAAGAATTGGAAAAATCCATATATAGGTCGCACCTGAATATAGGTCGCACCTACATCAAAATGTGGACCGTGTTTAGCTCTGCTGCAAATGTCTGCCACAGGAGTGCACAGCAAGGCTTTTAAGAAGATTAACACTTAAAAACAATTATTTGTTTGATAAAAATTATAGCAAATATGTGTCTGAGCTGAACTTTTCTTTAATAAATGAATAATTTTAGCAGGATAAACACCTAAAAATATATATTTGTTAGCTGACATTATTGTAAGAGTGTGTCTCAGTTTAATTTTTGTTAATAAATGATTACAAATCAGCTTATTTTATAAAAAGCCATAAATAGGTCGCACCTGAATATAGGTTGCAGGGCATGCAAAAATGATAAAAAGCTGCGACCTATATTCCATAAAATACGGTAATTTTCCTGAAGGAATGGCAGCTCACCTTCATGTCAACGTTATGACCTGAGTTCACCCTCTAATGAAAAATGATGGACTTATATTTGATTTTCTCAAACGTTACAAGATAACTGTGAATTTCACATGACATTACCATATTTTCCACCCTATAAGTCGCACCGGCCTATAAGTCGCACCAGTCCAATTATGTTCAATAAAAAGGAAAAATCCACGTATAAGTCGCACCTCACGTCACCGCTGATGTGATGCGTCCCAGCTGATGTGACCGGTCACCGCTGAAAACCCGGAAATGTGGGCTGGTGTTTTGCCCAAAATGTACTGGCTGCTAAATTGCTGCAAGAACGTGCATGGAAGGACTTTTGACAAGATTAACACTTAAAAACTATTTTCTTTGTTGCTGAAAAATATAGCAAAGATGTGTCTTAGTTGAACTTTTCCTTAATATTTTAATAATAATAATATACCGGTAATTCCTTGCAGCAAACAGACCTGCATCTCTTTGATCTTTAAAGATAAACACATAAAAATATATATTTTTGTTAGCTGACATTACAGTAAAAGTGTGTCTTAGTTGAACTTAGACAGTTGAAAACCAAAAAATCCACGTATAAGTTGCACCGGCCTATAAGTCACAGGGCTTGGAAATGCTTGGAAATGTAGGCAAAAAGGTGTGACTTATAGGCCGGAAAATACGGTATATGAATTTGTGCAACATGTTCGCACTCATTGAGGGTGACTCAGCTACTACCACGTCAAAACGTTGCTCGATAGCTGTAGAAATGGCTGACTTTCAGCCATTCACGTTAGTTTAGATTGATTAGCTTTGGTGACCATGTTGAACAGCTGAAGATTAAATTATTACTTTCTGAAAGTGTGTATCATTAAAATCCATATAGTGGTTTGGCAGATGTTTTAAGAGTGATGCAATCAACCAGACAGAGGCAAAAACATAAAACATGTCCTGCCTGTCATCGTTCAACTATAAAAACAAACGTCTGTAGTCTAAAAGTCCCAACAAATACAATAAAGCGAAATAAAAACGAGGATTTATTAACAGAAATACAGTAGTATCATTTTAAATACTATATCTAGATTTAAAAACTTGAAGTGCAATATTTCTTTTTCTGGACTTGTCAGAGATGTGTGTATTCAGGAGTTTGTTGTTCTTCAAAGTCTTTTTTTTTTTCATTCAAGTTTATTTGAACAAGGACAGCACAATAAACAATGTTACATGTTAAAAACGAAGCAACCGTTGTTTTGTACAAAGGTTTTCTAGCCACAGGCTAATTTGCAAACCCAGTCCTTGGTTGGACTTTTATATAAAAACAGCTTAAATAAAACTAAAATTTAATTAAGATTAAACAGTTCCCTATATAAAAACATCTAAAATAAAATTAAAATTTAATTAAGTTTAAATGGATTAAACAGTTCCCTCACACACACAGCTGCTCCTCTGCCCCCATAGGGTTCAGTGTTCACAGATTTGGTTTTGTTTCAACCATTTTCTAAGATCAGTCAATATTTCTATTGCTGATGGTAAACTATTCCAGATATGGGGACCTTTCTATAGATTGCTTCAGTATTTAGTAGAATTGCCTTTAAACTTTATGACTTGTGTCAAACTTATTTTGCTGGAATTTTGTGCCATTTCTCTTGTTAGACAGTACGGTATTTAATTTTAAAAACGTTGCTGTTTTTGCATCTGATTGAAACTGTCGTATAAAACCCTATAATCAGAGGTCGGCGCTGCAGCATTTGAGAAAACATTTCAAAGGCATTTAGAGATTTTTCTGCAAGAGCAGCACAAATTGCAAACATTGCACAAAATTCTTGTACAGTAATTACAGAAACATTTATTTTGCAGGAAAATATAAACAGGTTATTTTTGCTGCTTGTAAAAAGGAAATGTTAAACATTAACTTCTAAATATGTTTTTCTTTTCTTCATTCAAATTTTTTTTCGCTTCATGCAATTTTAAACATGAACTTGAAAACATCTGATAGAATCAAATTAAAATAGATTCTGTTTAAAATAAATGCACCCATTTTAATTTTTATATGGTTTATGTTCTTTAAAAGTGATTAAAACTCTCGTACACACTCTGAACTTGCTGTCTTTACCATTTAATAATTAAATTATTTCTGTAATGTTTGAAGTTTTTATTTATTATTTTAAACATTCTGTGTTTTGTTGAGGCAATAAACAAATCATTTAAAATTTAGCTTGAATAAGAACAACAAATAATATTTTATGCACTAATAAAGGTAAACAATAACTTGCAGCTTATTCTTACATTGCTTTCTTAAAAGCAGCCTAAATGCATATTATTATTATTGTTTTTTTTTAATAAAAAATTGAATTCTTATAAAGTATTTCAGAACTTTGAATTGGTCTAAATCACTGATTTAAAAAGTGAAAGAATGAGCTTTGATTGAAGAAGTGTCACAATTTTTGTCATATTTTACTTTTATAAAACAGAATATTCCTAAAAAGTTTAGGAAGCTCCACAAATGTTTTCTTTTTATTAGATTTTTCAAAACAAAGAGATAATGTTCAGTTTCAATTCTTTACGTCTGCAAACATTTAACGCTTCAAGCTTGATCAGTTCCCTTATCAGTCTTGTCACTCGGTGCAACATATCACTATGGGAAATTGCACCCGCGCAGTTTACCTGAAGGAATACAATCACGCCTTTACGGCAGGGGCGTCAGCGTTGCGCCAGAGGCCACGCCCTCTGAGTACTTAAGCCGCTGACGCCCATCCATCGGTCTTTTATTGCCCTTCACCTTGCTTAAACCTGAACTCTCTCTCTTCGCGGGACTTCTCTGTTGCTTCATCGCTCGACCAGAGGTGAGCTTGCTCCCTACACAGAGCGCACAGAGAATTTTTCCTGCGTACTGCTGGGCTAGTGAAAGCTAGTCCGGCACATTTTTCCTTAACCTCAAAGTTTTTTCTTCTCCTCTTTCCGCAGACTGCTTCGCTCGACGGCGCAAACTGCATCACACCGCTACCTCTGCTAACTCGTAGCAAGGCTAGCCAGCGAAAGCGATGCGACGGAGGAGACGTCTCAAATCAGGAAAAAAAAGGATCTTGGAAGGACTCGCTCGCCTTATCTCGGACATGCCTCCGGAGAAAGGAAAGCGAAAGACAAGACTTCCAAAAAAGACCAGCAGAGCGGCGAGTCCGACCTCGCGCGCCTGCCCCAACGGATGCGGTTTTACCCTCTCAGTGACGGACACCCATGAGGCTTGTCCCATCTGCTTGGGTATACTGCACGCGAACATGGCGCTGGATGCACCCAACTTTTGCCCACACTGCAGCCAGATGCTGGAGGTGGTGAGAAGGCACCCGGCGGACTTTGTCACCAAGGCTATGGGGGCTGCGGCGGGGCCGGCAGACCCGGACACCACTGAGCCTCTGACTCCCACGCCGGAGCTCGAGAGCATGGCTTTGGATGACAGCACCCGAGTCAAATGGAGAGAGACTGAGGGGACGCTTTTTTGTCACGGACCACATCCAACGCTGACAGGATATGGTCTGTGAGCAGTCGTCCGGTTGATTTAAGAGCCCGTAAATAAGTTTTTTCGTTTTTACTGATAGATAATTAGTTATTAGCGGTACTGCATTTTAAATAAAAATAGCGCAAATCCGCCTATGAATTATAAAAGTTGGTCAATCCGCTGTAAAGCTAACAAAATGTTTAGGTCCGCTATAAGCGGATTAGCGCTTTAGCGCTCCCTAGCGGTCTGGCGCCCACCTTTGGAATTGACATGTCTTTTTTTAACCCCGCCTACAAAAAGAATCGGAATCGAGAATCGAAAAGAATCGGAATCGAAACGAAGAATCGGAACCGGAATCGCTCAAATTCAAACGATGCCCAACCTTATCCGCGACAGAAGCCTGCAGGCCAACCCAGTGTCACACATTCATTCTAATGCTGAAGTTGTCCCATTGTTTTCAATGGGCGACGCGTCATGCTTAAACAGTGATTCTGTAGCATGTGACCGCGCTCACTGTACTGACCCAAACAGGGAACGGGCTGGAGTCAGGAAATCTGCTCGTTTACAAAACGTGCATCCCCAACCCATGACCCCCAACAAAAGGAGGAAAAGTAGACACTCTGTTCAGCCTTTATCTAATAATGACAGCAGATTGTCTCTGCTTCCAAACACTCTTGGTCAGAATGGTATGGAGGTACGTCTGTGGGAAGGTCCTCTTCCTAACCTGGTCGACCTTCAAAGGACCACTGAAATCAGGGTCTCTGAGGGAGAGCTGGTCCCACCACCTGCTCCTCTCCAAAGACCGTCTACGTCACCAGAAGGAATAGTTTCGCCAATTAGGCTGAGAACTGCAGCTAATTTTAGCTTGGTTGCGGAGAAGAACAGACTGATGGCCTCAGGCCTGCCAGAGAATGTGGTAAAAACCATTCAAAATGCACATGCTGTGTCAACACAGTCTCTCTATGCACAGAAATGGCATATTTTTGAAGCTTGGTGCACAGAAAGAAATATTATTTCTTATTCATGTGACCTGGCTCAGCTCCTCACCTTTCTTCAGGACTTGTTGGAGAAAGGTCGCTCTTTCTCAATGATTAAGGTGTTCCTATCTGCAATTTCAGCTTGTCACGAAGGCTGGGGAAGCAGGACACCTGGCGCACATCCGCTCATAATAAGATTTATGAAGGGCATGCTAAGGAGGAGGCCCCCCAGCAGGATTTTGACCACTGGATAGGATCTTAGCATGGTCTTGGGGGCTCTCTGTGATCCCCCATTCGAACCATTGAGCGACATTAAGATAGACTTATTATCTTACAAGACCGCTCTTCTCCTGGCTCTTTGCTCGGCAAAACGTGTGGGTGACCTCCACGCTTTGTCCGTACATCCAATGTGCACCAGGTTCGCCCCTGACGGGTCAAAGGTCACCCTAAGGCCTAATCCTGCATATATTCCCAAAGTTTTGACTTTAAACCCCAGAAGTCTGGACTTTGAACTCTCTTCTTTTCCACCTGCTCCTATCCTCACTCAGGAACAGGAAAGGCTGAAGGCTCTCTGCCCCGTGAGAGCTTTAAGCACTTACATGCAGAGAACAGCCGAATGGAGAAAAACAAATCAACTGTTTGTGTGCTTTGCTGCACCAGCTACAGGAAAGGCCCTATCAAAACAGCGCCTCTCACACTGGGTGACTGAGGCCATAAAAAGGGCGTACAGTAGCAAAGGTCAACAGGTGCCCTCTGGAGTGCGTGCCCACTCTACTCGGGGCTTGGCCACCTCATGGTCACTGTTCAAGGGTGTACCAGTTGCAGACATCTGTGCTGCTGCGAACTGGAGTTCAATGAACACGTTTGCAAAGCATTACAGTTTGGATGTTACTGCGTGTGATGTCACTCAGGCTGTCCTTTCTAACACACAGTAGAAAGCGACCTTGAGATGCCTATTGGATAAAAGGCGGACGTTCACACTAGGATGCATTTTACTGAGCATTTCAAGGGCGTGAATGAATTACGTTCCCATAGTGATATGTTGCACCGAGTGACAAGACTGATAAGGGAACTGAAAGTTATGCACCATAACTCATGTTCCCTGAAGGAAGGGAACAATGTGCAACATACCTGGCCCTTTCAATGCTGAAAGCTCGGTGAAGTGCATTCTGGAGATCGATGGATGGGCTTAAGTACTCAGAGGGCGTGGCCTCTGGCGCAACGCTGACGCCCCTGCCGTAAAGGCGTGATTGTATTCCTTCAGGTAAAACTGCGCGGGCGCAATTTCCCATAGTGATATGTTGCACCTCGTTCCCTTCCTTCAGGGAACATGAGTTATGGTGCATAACTTTCAGATTTGTGCAGAACTGATCCTGATTCAGCTTCGTCACCACCACACTCAAAATAAAATGCATAAATCCAAAAATTCCTAGGACAGGATAAATACTAAATGCAAGAATAAATACATAAACTGACCAATGAGTTTGAACAACTTGAGCTCATGAGATAGAAATTCCTTTTTTAATATCATGCGTGTCCGACATATTTAAATGTTTTTATTTAATACCTCAGCTGATAAGATGTGAAATGCATCACAGCTCAGGGTTGAGTCGCAGCTTGTGCTCACTGGAAGAAGTCATGTGAAAACTGTCAGCTCATAAATAATATAAACATTATAAGTTTTTGAACTTTCTATTGGTAATTAACTCATTTAAATGTTTATCAGAGCACAGAAGCATGCACAGTGTCCCAGTGCTTTAAAAAAAACTGTCTAACATTACATTAACAGAAACTAACGTGTTTTCTGAACATCTACGTAAAACATTTAAATATCAATGACATAAAATAAATGTTTGGATCTTACAGAGTAAAAGTCAGCAGAGGATGCAAGAAGCAAAAATGATAAATCATTTTGCCATAAAATAAAATAAAAATGGGAAATGCAGTCATTTTAAACAGTGAGCAGGTTAAAAATAATTGAAATTTTAAAGACGTTATTTTAAATAGTATTTTATTAAATTATGTTTCCATTCAGTTTATTCTTAGAGCAATAGTTTAATATAAAAGTAATTTTAGGGCAAAGGAAAAGAACAAATAAAAAAAATACATAAATCAATTTTTTAACACAATAATTTTGCAGACCATAGATTCATAAATACGAATAAATTGACTTTAAAAAAGCATTCGATACTATTGATCACACCATTCTCCTTGAAAATTTTAACAAATATGGTATTAAAGGACCAGCATTACAGTGGGTATCTAGCTACTTGAAATATAGGAAACAGTTTGTACAGATAAATGATGTATGATCTGGCCTCTGTAATATCACATGTGGAGCTCCTCAAGGCTCTGTACTTGGACCAAAGCTATTTATTTTATATGTGAATGACTTGGTAAATGTGTCAGGACTTCTTAAATGTGTACTTTTTGCTGATGATACCACATTTTTTGTTTAGGTGAAGATATAGAACAAATGTTGGAATTGATAAAGACAGAATTTGTCAAAATACAAACTTGGTTTAAAATCAATAAATTATCATTAAATCTAGAAAAAACTAATTACATGATATTCAGTAATAAAAAGAAAACTGTTGATGTTCCACTCAAAATTGAGGGTGTTGAGATTTGTAGAGTGAGTGAGGTGAAGTTTTTGGGTGTTATCATTGATGACAAACTGACATGGAAACAACACATAAATTCTGTAAGAATAAAAATAGCTAAATCGATTGCAGTACTGTACAAAGTCAGAGACTTATTGAATGATAAAGCTCTGTATTTGTTGTATAACACAATCATTGTTCCACACTTAATCTATTGTATTGATGTTTGGGGGAAGCGTGTAAAACAATCACAAAGCCTATTTTTGTATTACAGAAAAGAGCTGTAAGAATTATCACTAGAAAACATTACTGTCATCCATCAAGTACATTATTTTATCAACTAAAGTTATTGAAGTTCCATGATTTGGTAGACTATAATATTTTATCAGTTATGTATAGGGCTCAAAATAACGCATTACCTTTAAATATCCAAATGCATTTTGTTAAAAGACAAAGTTGTTATAATCTTAAGGGGACAGAGATGTTTGTAAAACCACAATTCAGAACTAGTTTGAAGGGACGTTCTACCTCAATCCAGGGAATTAGATTATGGAATGGCTTGGAGAATGAAGTTAAAAATGCCAAGTCAATGTTTACATTTAAGAAAATGATCAAAACGAATTTGTTTAAAAAAATATATATGAATTAGCGTAATGTGTATTGTATTAATTAGAAAATTAGAAAGAGTTATTCATTTTGTACTGTTGCTGGAAGATTATTATTGTTTAATCTGATTGTTTGAAAAACGGGGCAGATATAATAAGATGTATTCTTCTTTCTGCTACCTTTCATTTTTTTATATTTTGTACCTTATCATATATGGGATTGTCTTGTATTGTGTTTTTTTGTAAAAAAAAAAAAAAGAACAAATTTAATAAACATAAACATAAATACAATTTATAGAGGAATTATATACAGACTAACACAAAGAGCTCGAGTAAAATAACCCAAGCCAACTCTAACTATAGGATTTAATAAAAAGAAAGTAGTCAATGTGTCAGCTGCACGGACAAAAACTGGAAGTTGTTTCCACAAGAGAGGAGCCTGATAGAGCTCTGCCTCCAATGATACTTTTGGAAACTCTAGGAACCACAAGTAAACCTGCAGTCCGAGAGCGAAGTGCTCTGTCTGGAAATATGGAACAATAAGATCTGTAATATAAGATGGAGCTAGGTTGTTGAGGGCTTTGTAGGTTAGAAGCAAGATTTTGAATTCTATCCTGAATTTGACGGAAGAAGAGAGAATGTGGGCTTGGGATCGGAAGGTCCCCGGTTCAACTCCCTGGACTGACAATATCAAAATGTTGATGAGATATGTGAAACAGCCACACCTGTCTCCACCCTTATTTGTCCACTCTTGACCCTTGGGCAAGGCCCTTAACACCCACCATCTGCTCCCCGGGCACCCTAGATGGCAGCTCCGTGCTCCACACAGAGGGCTGTGGTAGCTCGGTGGTCTGTGGTTGCATCAGGAAGTGTCGTGTTAAAACAATTACCAAGTCTTTGTGCGAGTTAGTTCACTGTGACCTTCTCGCCAAGAGGCGGCAGCTCTACCAACTGTGCCTCCAGAACAGGGAGCTGTAGAAGGATAAAAACAAAAACCACTGAAATTTGCTGAAATTTCTGAGAAACTCAGAAGGATTTTCTCCAAACACAACATCCTGGTACATTTCCTCAAACAGAGGCTGGTCCATCAAGGACAGAACCCCCAAACCCAAACTGAGTGTGTCTGCAGCTCGGTGCCATGAGGAATGTCCAGACCTCTGTCATGAAGAAGCTCAACAACTCTCACACAAAAACAACTTTAAACATAGAAGTGTCGTTTTTAAATATCCTGAAATTTAAAACGCCTCACTAAACCTGGCCCCCAGTTTCACCAGTTTCACCCTAGTTCACGTGCACCTTCTTGCATGTGAGCTAAACATCTGTCGGAGAGCCAGCAGACAAAGTGTGAGAGCTGAACGATGAATCCAGCTGCAGAGCATCACCTGGAAGTCCACACTCTTCAGTTTTGAACCGAGACAGCTCCCCGACGGAGAAAGAAACTCTTAGTTATCACTGGATGTTCGTCCACAAATGAGACGTACGTCAAGATGGCTCCCACAGCCACTCAGTCTTAGAAAACACAGAATCAGCTTTAGTCATTTTTCAGCTCTTGGACTAAAATGTGTTGTGGTAGTAACAAATCGCATGTTTTCCGAGCACTATTAAGATCACACAAGATCTTGCAATATTGCATGCAATCACATATGCCATATCTGTCAAGTCTCCCGTTTTGGCCGGGAAACTACCGTATTTTACCCCTTTTTCCCGTCGTCATCCCGAATTATTATGTTCACGGAAATTTCCCGTATTATAATATTCTTAAAAAAAAAACATTCCAGTGCCTCTGAATTATGTCACTAGCCTCGCGAGAACTGCCACCTGCAGTAGCCTCGGTGGAAGTTCTCGCGATGTTTGTGCTAGCAGCGGGAGCAGCAAACCCGGAAAAACACACCAGAGATGGATGAATGTAACAAGAGAAAATGCGTCCCTGCCAAAAAAGTTAAGACTTTGTGTAAATATCTTGAAAAATGGGACAGCGAATTTACTTTTCCTAAAAGAAGAGTAGGGTGGGGGGCACAATTACGCGTTTTGTAAGATTTGTAACTGCGACTTTAGTGTCTCATGGGGGAAGGAACGGTGTCCGTCAGACTGCCGAAATCAGACTCCATGAAGCGGACTGACGAGAGCAACGCACCCCTGAAGCCACGGAGCTCGAATATCCAACTTCCAACGTAAAACTAACTTTACCGCAGTGTCCGACTGCATGAAAAATCCGTCAAGCACAAAGGTAGGCCTATCAGATTGTGATCACATTGTATTGTATTGTATAATTTTATTCATTTCATATTAAAAACAATGACAATTTTTTAAAAAGAAAAATTAAACATAACATAAAATGAAAGGAAGCAGAAGAAGAAAACATTTCTTATCATATCTGCTCCTTATCAAACAATCAATTCAAACTATCAATTCAAACATAAATATACTTATTTGTAATACAAAATAATACAGTCTCATCAGAGATATACAGTCACATCAAAATATCTAATATAATTTGTTATATTAGAATCAACTTAAATGTAACTCTTCAATAAAATAGTTTTAATCATTTTCTTAAATATTAGTATGGACTTCACATTTTTACATTGTCCTCTAGTCCATTCCAAAGATCAATTCCTCTTATTGTAGTAGACCTACCCTTTAAACTGGTTCTAAACTTAGGTTTAACAAACATTTCCATTCCCTTTAAATTATAGCAACTAATCCTTTTCACAAAATAGGTTTGAATGTTAGATAGACACACAAACATAACTGGTTTGTAAGTGGCTGATAGGTAGTTATTTTAGATTTCTTGTAAACCTGTCTTAAAATGTAAGGGGTCCTGGACTTTGGTTGGGTAGTGGGATGGCTCGGAGTACCCGGCAGAAAATTTCCCTTATTTTTAAATCCAAAACTTGACAGGTATGTATATGACACTATTTTCTAGATTTGACCAAACATTGTCATTTTTTAAAAACAAAACAGTTTTAACGAAGAACTCTGGCATGAAAGCTGGCAATACGCCCAAGGAACGCTATATTTTAATCAATGCTTTTTTTTTAATTATATTTTTTGTCTGATCATTGTGAGGTACTGGAGCTGCTTCAAAATAATGCTGTTGTGCACTGAAGACAAATTCAGATTCTGGAAAATGTAATACTGAAAACTAACCAAGCTCCTGTTTTGTCAAAACACTTCTCAGAATTAGCAAATCCTAAAAAAAGTAACACTTTTACAATACAAAGTAATGTTAATTGTTTCAAACTAATTAGAAACTACAAGTCAGGCGGCCCTGCTGTATATGCATTCTTATAACTTCCGGCACTCGGCAGAGCAGGTCGCATCTCTTTTTGCTCCTCTCCCCCCTAAGTTTTCCTCCTCCCTGCTTTTGCATTTTGTCTCGTCTTTAACTCTTCAGCACTCACTCGAACCAATTTGAAATGGATTTATTTACGTGGGCTGTTTCCTCTATTGATAAAATTTTTTCCACGAAGCGCACCGGACCAGGAGAAGCGGCTTGCCCCTTCGACACGCATGCGGTTGGATACACTATGGACTCGTGGAGCGAGTGGAAGCCAATGTGTCTGACCGTTCTCTCTGTCGAAGACGTGGAAGAGTTGAAGATTTGTGGATTATTGGCATATTGGTGGCAGCTGCTCTGCTTTTTGGGATCGGCGGAGGTTTCTGCTACTGGAAGCTGAGGGAGACTGCCGCGGCGATCAACGCGCTGGCGAGACTTCCTGCTCAACAAGATTCTCTGATCCGGGCTATGACCTCAACGACCCAGCTGTTGTACGAACTGAACCGCACGTTGGGAGCAGCGGTGGACAGCCGCGGACCTGCGGTGCGTTTTGGGACTCGTTTACAGCCGACCCATCAGGGCACAGATGGGGATTTGTAGTTCGGAACCTCACATGATTCGGATTTGGACCTGAACAGCACCTGGACTTCAAGGCTGCAGTCAAAAGTACACTGTAGCCTGGCCTGAAAATAAATAAAGCGACTAATCTAATCGGGACTTTGAGCAACCTTGAAAAGAAGGCTGACTGCAAACTTCTCCTGGAGTGAAAGCTGTTGAGAACTCGCTGCCCCCCTCCCCCCAGAGGTCTCCGTGTGCTTTCAGATGGAGCCGAGCTGAATGCCATCTACAGACTGTGCTTATCTGAAATGATTATTCACGGACTATCTCCCTGCTTGCCATGAAATGCAACATGTCTTGTCTTATTCGTGCTAAAGCTGGTAGAGTTTTTTAGACTTTATCATGGAGTGTCCTAAGACAAATTGTGATAGATTCTTTTTTGAATACCAATGATTACCCGACTGTATGTTCCTTTTTCATATCTGATTGTTGGTGGCGCGGTTTTATACTGCTGCGGCTTCCGTGCGTACGTCCCTCTTCGGATAGTGTGCACGCCAATTGCAAAACTTTGTACCTTGGTGCAAATATGCCAATAAAGATATATTCTATTCTGTTGTTGTTGTCACATATATTGCATGACCGCATGGGCTCGGGTCTCTCCAACTGCATCCAAACACTTTGGCTCTTTCTACAGTCGGGCCATAAAAATTATGGATAAAAAGCCAATCCGCTATCACCACTGTATCATAATTAAGAAATATAATCTAATGAGCTTTGATAGCTTTATTAGTTTTTGTTTTCTTAAACTCTTCCATAAATAAACATAAACTGTCACGATCCGTTTAGGTGTGAACCCAAAATGTAGGCAAGATGATTGAAGCAGGAGATGTATTTCAAAAATAAAACATTTATTTTTAAACAACACAAAAACAAAAGCCGGCGTGGCGGCAAAACTTTCTAACAAAGACTTTAGGCAGGCAGGCAAAAACAGAGGACCGTGATGTCTGTGACCAGAGCTGGAACCAAAGATTCAACAACAATGACTGAGCAGGTTGGAAGGGGATCACAGGAGACTAAATGCAGGGCAGAACAGGTGTAAGGAATGAAAGTGATTGCTAAGGCTGAGGGGGTGTGGTGAACTGTTGATTGACAGGAGGGCAGGGCATGAGCAGAAGGAACAAGTAGAAATGAGCAGATGAGCTGAAGTGAAAAGAAAGGACAGAAACAAAGTAAAAACAAGACAAGAGGGCATGAGCAGAAGGATGAGTAGAAATGAGCAGATGAGCTGAAAAGCAAAACAGTAGGAAAAAACAATGACATGAGGAGCAGAAACAAATCACAAGGAACAGAACAGAAGTCAGAAGGGCAGAAGAACAAAGAGCATAATAGGAAGGGTCAGAAGACAGGAGCAGAGGCAGGAGCAGAGGAGGGTGACAGGCAAAATAGGAAGGGTCAGAAGACAGGAGCAGGGAAGGGTCAGGCTAAGGGAGAGGGCGGACAGAAGGGGCAAAAACTATGACAGACAGAAGGGAGTCAGGGGCAGAGGAAGGGTCAGGCTAAGGGAGAGGGTCAGGCTAAAGGGAGCGGGTCAGGACAAATAGGAAGGGTCAGGAGCGGGTCAGGCTAAGGGATCAGCCAGCGGGGCCTAAAGGGTCAGGGGCCTAAAGGGTCAGCGGGGCCTAATGGGTCAGGGGCCTAAAGGGTCAGCGGGACCTAATGGGTCAGGGGCCAATGGGTCAGCGGGGCCGCTAAACGTGACAGGGGCCTAAAGGGTCAGCGGGGCCCAGCGGGGCCTAATGGGTCAGGGGCCAATGGGTCAGCGGGGCCGCTGAACGTGACATGAACATAAACATAAATGCATCAATCGTGTAGTACCTGAGCCATTACTTACATTTGTTGAGAGACAGAACAGCAACAGAGTCACTAGAAGTTCCACAGACTGTAAAATACCATTTTGCAGGACAACGTTTGGACAGCCTTCTCTGTTGGGAGCTGTAACCTGAGGAGCTCCTTACCAGCTGATCTTAAGACCATAACCGACATTAAAATATTCATGTCAAGGCTTGGCTAAAGATGAACCAGAATTGTACTCATTTTAAAATATTGTAATAGTTTTAACTCAATAGTCTTAAATGCATTTTTTATATATAATTTTAATTTGTTTTTTACTGTTGATTTTAACCTTTCATTTAACCAACTGCTAAAGGCCCATCTAGGGATGGGTGTTGCGAATTAGCTTTGACTATATACAATGTGGTGCAGGCACTAGCTTGTTTTGATCTATGTTTATTGTATCTGTCCCCATTGAATAAACAATAAATAAATAAATAAAAATATACATTAGTTCTTTTTTTAAAAACTGATACACTCAAATGCAATCATAAATACAGGTAGTCCCCGATTTACGAGCGCTCTGATCTGCGAGGTTCCAGACTTACGAGCTGCACATTTTTGGAAAAAACGAAAAAAATACTGAGTTTTCATGTGTTTTTTCACTTCAGTTAGCAAGTTAAGCATATAAACACACGTTTCCGATCATTTTTATGCACTCAAAAGTAGTTTTTAGATGAAAATAGAGTGTTTTTAGGTGCGCTAGCGAAAACCGTTCCAATTTACGAGCGGATTTCCGGATTTACGAGCGAAATGGCGGCCGTTCCAAATTACGAGATTTCCGGTTTACGAGCGCCTCGCTGTGACGGATCTCGCTCGTAAATCGGGGACTACCTGTATAAGGGGGAGTGGTGGTTCAGACGATAGAGAAGGTAAATCTGTGATCGGAAGGTTGCCGGTTCAACTCCCCGGACTGACAACATCAAAAAATGTTGGTGGAATAAGTGACGCACCCAAATCTGTCTCCACCCTCATTTACCCCACTCTGGGCCCTTGAGCAAGGCCCCTAACCCCCACCGTCTGCTCTGCTATGTCAGCTCTCTGCTCCACACAGAGGGATGTGGCAGCTTCGTGGTGTGTGGTTGCATCAGGAAGGATATCCAGCTCAAAAACAATCACCAAGACCAAGACATTTCTATCTAGACCAGTGGTCTGCAACCTTTACGATCAAAAGAGCCATTTTTGCACCTTCGTGCACTAAATTAAACATGGCCAGAGCCGCTACAACTGTGGTTATCAATTGGTGCACATGGGCCGCTTTGTTGGAAGGGTTTTTTTGTGTCCAGTAGGGGCCGCACATTAAAAAGCTAAAACTATCTAATGATTTTTTTAAACATTCAATGATGTTAAAACAAACGAAAAACCAGATTCTTGTAAAAAGAGGGGAAAAAATGTATATTTTACCAATCATATTTTAAAAAAATATGCAGACCTGTGATTTTTTTTAATATTGTGGACAAAATAATTAATTATAGAAATAAAGCATAAAGTTAAAATGAATATGTTGTGCTTTTTGCATTAGTTCTAGTATTCACACATTAGCAAAAGAAATTACCGTTTTTTCCGGTGTATAGGTCGCACCTTTTGCGTTTTTATCATGGCCTGTGACCTATACTCAGGTGCGACCTATATATGGCTTGTTATCACTTTCGGTGAAACAAATGTTTAAATCCAGCTCATTTCACAATTACGTTCATTAGGGCTTTTGACTACGGATCCGAAGGTCGCGGGTTCGCGCCCCGGCCACTACCCAGCTTGGGGTGTCTATGAGTGCACACCTATTTCTCCAGCTCCCCGGGCGCTTTCGGGCTGCTCACTGCACCACCTGGTAGGTGGTTGGGTTAAATGCAGAGACGAATTTCGTCTGTGTATGGGAACATATGCAGATGACAGGAATAGACATTATTATTATTATTATTATTATTAAGGAAAAGTTCAGCTCAGACATATATTTGCTATAATTTTTATCAAACAAATAATTGTTTTTAAGTGTTAATCTTCTTAAAAGCCTTGCTGTGCGCTCCTGTGGCAGACATTTGCAGCAGAGCTAAACGTAGGTGCGACCTATAGGGATTTTTCCAGTCTATTGGTGATAATTGGACAATGCGACCTATACACCAGAAAATGTACTAAAGGAAAAAAACTGAAATATGAAACTATAAAGCCTTTTTGTTGTTGTTTTTACTGTATAACAGCCAATAAATTTCAGTTTTACGTCAGTTCTGGTCAAAGTGTGAAAGAGCCGCATGTGGCTTTAGAGCCGCAGGTTGCAGACCCCTGATCTAGACCAAGTGATGAGTCTGTCACACGCACATGCACACATCATTTCTGCCCCACAACAAAATGAAGTTGTTTTTATACATTTACTTGCATGCACACAGACTGGTTCTCCTACAGTCCAACCACGCAAACGTGAAAACACACACATCATTCTTGGACTAAATGTTTGTTTTTGTTTTCTGACAGTGTTTTTCTGACATTTTACACAGTGTCTGTCGTACAGTTATGGAGCATTTTGAGCATTCTTGGAAAACAAAACAAACAATACGTCTGCCCGAGTGTGCCCGGGTGTTCTGAAGAAGAGACTTTCATGACTGCAAGAGGAACGACGGATGGATGAAGGAAAACATAATCCTTCAAAAATAAAACGTTGTGTTTTTATAAGTTCAGGTTTGTGAGCTCTGCTTGGACTTAAACACCGTTCAGCTCGAAGACGGCTGATGTCTGAATGTAAAACGTCTGTCAAGTCCAGTCATATTACTTGTTGCACGTGTCGTGCACAAACCCAACGTGGTTTTCCAACAAGAACAGAATTACTGTTAAAACCTACATGAAACTACAAAAAAACATCACAAGCATGCATGGATGAAGCCTGAAAGAGTAGATGAACTCACTCTAAATACATAATCATGTCTTTTCTTTTTCCTTCAAAATGTTAACAGTGGGGGGTTCTTTCAGATCTCAAAGGAGCGCATGGGGAGCGTGGAAGATCCACCTGGGCTGAGGTTTGATGAAGTTATCAGGTCTAATGATTGAAGATGATGTAATGTGCTTGAAGTTCTGACATGGAAACGAGCTTTATTCCTGTAGTCCTTCTAAAAGTAAAATTTGGTTCTCAGCAATAAACGAAAAAGTTGAAAAAAACATGATCTTTCTCAGTTAGTTGAAAAATCTGAGGTTTTAGATTAAGAATTAACTTGCTCTTGCAGAGGTCGGATGCTTTTCCCCTCCTCTCCCGCTCCGCTTTGCTCCTGCTCGGTCTGTCTGTGAAACGGCTTCCGAGCCTCTCTTCTACAAATCTTCCAAACCCTGATTATGGCCTTGATTTGACCAGTTGGTCCCTCAACACAACTGATAACATTTCTTCGAAGAGAAGACAGGCTTTAGGTGAACCGATTTGCCCTGTTGGCACACACGCAGCTGGATATCTCATAGTCTTGGAAGACTAGGTGATGTGTCTATCTCTGCTGCCATTTGTGGATTTTAAGGAGACATTTATAATTGGATTTCTGGTAACTGGTTCCTGCTTTTTGGATTTGGCTGGTTCCTGATCTATCAACAATCAAGGAAGCCGTCAGTAGCAAATTTGGACCCGATCATGCTGCTTGCCTTATGATGGCTTGGTTCGTGCCTCGAGTACCCAGACTCAAATGCTTTTGGCAGAATTGATCCAATCTAGGTGATTTTACTCAGGTATGTTCTTTTGGTGTGGCCATGTAATTTGGACATTTCGGAACCGAGTGGACGGACACAGACTCAAGATAGATGTCATTAAGTTCTGCCGGTACCCAAATCAACTGTGTGTTTATCTGATTTTGGCTCCCCCGGCTGGCCTTGAAGGCCACCTTATCTGAATTGCCTGGAGAACAATCTGATGCTCTGCCCCACCCCCCCCTCCCCTCGAGGAATTTCCAACTGATCAGAGGAAACCAGCTGAATAAGCATTGTGTCATCATTTCAGGACTCTTGGATTCCCATTGGTGTTGTCCTTGGCCATTCCCAGACATCCCTCGAGAACGTTTACGGATCTCACCGGAGGGAACTGGTTGATAATTCTATCCTTATCAAAACTCTTACAGTGTCTTCGAGTGAATCCTTGAACATTGCTCACCGCTCTCGTCGTCTTGCTCCCCTGCAGAATGTCTACGTCACTATGTGCTTGTTTGTGCGAGGTGTTTTTTTTAATATTAGAGTTTTTCTTCTCAGCCAAGAAGAAAGAGTTTAGCAGGAATTTTTTGCGTCCAATTCCTAATGTGTCCAGTTTCACTACATTTTGTTCTGTCCAACAGATTTCACTTGTAAGTGAGTCTTGGGCTCAATGTGATTTATCTGTCTAAATAAAGGTTGAATGAAAAAAAGACTACATATTGTATAAATGGGAAACTTAGCCTCACTTTATTCACCTCCAAAAATGTTTGGGTACAGAGAATTTTTTTATTTATTTTTTAGATTGTTGAAAATATTTTAATAAAAGCCTCTGATTGGTTTGAATCTGTCTGATCTTCAAACTAAACACCAGTTTCCCCTCTCAGACCCTGTCAGGAACTTTGGTTTAATAAAAACAAAATAATGTGGACTTTATGAGTTTGCACAGTTTGATCTGAAATTACATGTGATTTATTGTCACAAACTTTCCGCAGGATGAATGAATGATTTTTGTGGCATATATTTTGTGCCGCTCAAGGTGGCTGCATGTTGTTACTGTCATTCTGAGATATTGATTTTGAAAACTTTATTTCCTCTTTTTTTTTTGCTTTTTTTTTGGAGGATTACTTTCTCTGGTATGGGATGCTGTGCAGCTGGAGGGATTTTTAATGAAAACCTGTTACTTTTGGACGTTTGCTATGAAGCGTAACCATGACAACAAGGTATATATATATATTTTTTTTTACAACTTGGAGCAACTGATAACAGCTCAAAGCTCAAATATTGCCTAAAATACAGCCCCAAATCCCAAATGAGTTGTAAAGGAGGCGCCGTGGATGCATCGCCGTCTACCTGATGGAGGTGCTTGAGTGACTGACTACCAGCAGCCGGCTGTCTGCAATGATGAAGAGCTCAACAAGCTGCTGAGAGGAGTGGCCATCGCTCTGGGAGGAGTTCTGCCCAACATTCAGATGGTCCTGGGTCCGAGAGGCCCACTGGGTCTGGGTGGACAGAACGGCATCTGCTGCCAGTTTCTTCAGATCCACTGCGGGATGGACCGCTGTGATTCCTACCCACAGCCAGCAGCATCTAGAACAACTCTAATGAAACCAGGATGATGAGCTACAACAGCATTTAATTTCCCTTTGGTATTAATAAAGTATTTTTGAATTGAATTGAATATATTTGCTCTGCACACCTTTAACTAATTTAATATTGTAATCCTAAGTGGACATTAAAAAGAAATGCAGAAAAACTCTGATTCTCAAACATCACCTATTATTTCTGCAGGAACTGTTGTTTTAAATCCTCAGACATCTTTTGTTCATGAAATCCACTGAGAACCTCCTTTAACATGAATAATAACAGAATAAATATTTGCCTTGCTGTATTCATTCATGCCTCCTAAATGTGTGAAATGTTTCTGTTGAGTTCATGTCACACCTGGAGGAGCAGCAGAACAGAAACAGATATTATAAAGAGCCAAACATTTGCCCTAGAACAACGTTAAGTCACCTTCTTTAAAAAAATTTACCAAAGCTGGACACACAAACCGTAATAAAAGCATCTTTTTTAGTCAGGATGACGTTTTTGAAGAAGCAATTTGCAGTTTGCCACAATAAGTTACACTAACTTTAATGTAAAGCACAACTTATGTCATATATTTGATGATAAACTTTACAGACTGACTTCTTGGGTCAAGTAAAGTCTGAAACAGACCTGAGCAAAGTCACAGTTTATTTACAGACACATTACCGTATTTTCCAGCATATAAGTCGCTCCGGCATACAAAGTATAAGTCGCATCAGTCAAATGAGGAAAAAAAAACATAGAAGTTGCTTCGGCGTATAAATTGTATTTATTATGCGTCACCGCTGACCCATCGCGTTTATTATGCGTTTATTTAATGGTCAAAACAGCTTCATTTCGTGTGGCACGGCCACCATCCATCCATCTATCCATCTGTATCATCTATCCATCCATCCGTCCATCGATTGATCAATCGATCGTGACCAGACTTGCTAGCTCTCCAGCATTCCTCCACCTGCACCAGCTGGATGACGCGAGCTCGCACAGGAGGACTCGCAGTTGCAGTTCTTCAAAATTTAAAGTGTCAGTCAAAAATAGCATATTGTATATGGAAGAAAATACGTATATGTCTCCAGCATATAAATCGCAGGACTGACAAATCTATGCAAAAAAAAACCTAAACTACGACTTATATGTCGGAGAATACGGTACATGCTTTAGAGACACCTGCAGTTCAGTGGCACTGAAATGTGTGAGTGTGTGTGCACTGATCTGTGCCCACATAAACATTAATTAATGTAACTAAATGAAAAACTGGATAAAAAGCACGTGCAGGATAGTTTTAAATGTGGCTTTAATAAAAAGTAACAATACAGAAACCGTGTCTCACGCTGCACACAAGCTGCACTAAATGACATCTTAAAATAAAGTCTGCACACACTGAAACTTATTTTGTTTCCTGTGATTATTATATTGTCTTTCAGTTAAATGTAAAATATAAAAAACCCATCAACACAGTTTTACGATAAAACACTTTGTCTGAGTTGCACACACACCAGACTGCTGCAGTGTGTGTGACTTTTTTTAATCAACACAAGAGAAAGGGACAAATATGAAATGTACAACAGATATATATCAGTTAATAAACATTATTTAAAATTTTAAATAAACAAATAATTCTAAGTACCGTAATTCACTTGACACATTATAACCTCTTTTCTTTTTCTGGTTTTCAAAGAGAAAACTAGTTTCAAATATATTATTTGCATCTTTTTACACACAAAAAAGTATGTAATAATAATTATATACTGTATATATAAAATCCGAGAAGGAACATGTTAGATTAGAAATCTTACTAATAAAGTCTGGTTAGTTTAAAAGTCTTGACTAATGCTGTTGTTGAAATATTTTTATCTGAAACTGTTGCTGTTTATTCAGTTTAGCGATCATTTAGTGTTTTTTTTTTTTAGAGTTTTAAAGAAAC
>JBBPBX010018856.1:16858-30087 GCA_038048925.1 Garcialebias charrua
TTTGTCTATTGTTTAAGGAAATTCTACCATTGCTGTTCATCATTCTTTAGGCAGGTCGCTTTTGTAAATGAGTCCACGAGGCTCAATGAGATTTACCTGACTAAATAAAGGTTGAATGAATGAACATTTTTAAATATAGAGATTTTTATCGTTTTAAAGCCACACTTCCACCAAAAGTATGGGTAAAATGCTGGGAGTTGACTTTATGAATCAGAGTGTTTGTGCTTGCACAGCAGACATCGTGTTTTTGGTACAACTTTTATGAACTGTGTTCGGTTCTTGCAGTGGTCAGGCTATGAAGGATTAAAACAACAAAAATATGCAAAGTTGTAATGAATGTCTTGGATGAAATTGATGACATTTTACCGAATGGTCACAAAAAAAAGGAAAATTATTATTTAATGTAATAAAATATGTCACATCACTGCTGCCACTCAAAACATGACAAAGATAATATATATTTTCTGCTCAATAAACTTGGTAAGAAATTGTCTTGTTTAACCTCTGAAGGTAAACAAGACTGTAGATAAGATGTGGATAAGCTTCTGGACTATAACTTTAATGACCGACAGTAAAGGTGGCGTACCGCAGGGCTGTGACTGTTGGAGGCTTGTTAGCAACTCAGACTTGAGAGAAAACTTTTTCATTACACACAGACTGATATATTTCAAATGATTAATTTTTTAATGTTGATGATTATAACTGACAACTATTGAAAATCCCAAATTCAGTGTATCAGAAAATTAGAATATTACTTAAGACCAATAAAAAAATTCTTTTTAGAAATGTTGGCCAACTGAAAAGTATGAACATGAAAAGTATGAAAATGAAAAGTATGAGCATGTACAGCATCAATATTTAGTTGGGGCTCCTTTTGCCTGGATTAATAATAATAATAATAATGAATTTAATTTTTAACGCACTTTTCATTAATAAAAATCTCAAAGTGCTACAAAGTGCAACAAAGCAAAAATCAAATAAAACAGGTGATAAAATCAAGTAAAATCAATAATAATATCAACTAAGATCAAATAAATAAGATCAAATAAATAAATAAATAAAACAAGTGATAAAATCAAGTAAAATCAATAATAATATCAACTAAGATCAAAGATAAAATCATGTGGAGGCAGAGTAGGCTTGCTTAAAAAGAAAGGTCTTTATGCTGCTTTTAAAGTCAACCAGTGACTGTGGAGCTCTCAGGTAGTCAGGGAGGGAGGTCCATAGGCGGGGGGCAGCCACACAGAATGCCCAGTCTCCCATGGTCCTTAATTTGGTTCGTGCAACGGATTACTGTTCGTGGATTACTGCAGCAATGCAGCGTGGCATGGAGTTGATCAGTCTGTGGCACTGCTCAGGAGTTATGAGACCAGGTTGTTCTGATAGTGGCCTTCAGCTCTTCTGAATTGTTGGGTCTGGTGTATCACATCTTCCTCTTCACAATACTCTATAGATTTTCTATGGGGTTAAGGTCAGGCGAGTTTGTGGTCTAATTAAAAACAGGCATACCACGGTCCTTAAACCAGGTACTGGTAACTTTGGCACTGTGTGCAGGAGCCAAGTCCTGTTGGAAAATGAAATCTGCATCTGCGTCTTTATGGAGACATAAAGTTGATCAGCAGCAGGAAGCATGAAGTGCTCTAAAACTTCCTGGTAGACGGCTGTGTTGACCTTGGACCACAGAAAACACATGGACCAACAGCAGCAGATGGCATGGCACCCCAAACCATCATTGACTGTGGAAACTTGACACTGGACCTCAATCAGTGTGGATTCTGTGCCTCTCCTCTCTTCCTCCACACTCTGGGACCTTGATTTCCAAAGGAAATGTAAACTTTACTTTCACCAGAGAACATAACTTTGGACCACTCAGCAGCAGTCCCAGGTGAGACGTTTCTGATGCTGTCTCTTGTTCAAGAGTGGTTTGACAAAAGGAATGTGACAGCTGAAACCCATGTCTTGCATACGTCTGTGGGTGGTGGTTCTTGAAGCACTGACTCCATTTGCAGTCCACCCTTTGTGAATCACCCCCACATTTTGGAATGGGTTTTGTTTCACAATCCTCTCCAGGGCACAGTTATCCCTATTGCTTGTACCCTTTTTTCTACCACACCTTTTCCTTCCCTTCACCTCTCTATTAAAGTGCTTGGACACAGAGCTCTGTGAACAGCCAGCCTCTTTAACAATGTCCTTTTGTGTCTTGCCCTCCTTGTGCAAGGTGTCAGTGGTCGTCTTTTGGACAAGTGTCAAGTCAGCAGTCTTCCCCATGATTGTGTAGCCTACAGAACTAGACTAAGAGACAATTTAAAGGCCTTTGCAAGTGGTTCAAACTACAAGTGTTTTGAGTTAATTAGCTGATTAGAGTGTGGCACCAGGTATCTTCAATATTGAACATTTTCCCAATATTCTAATTTTTTGAAAAAAACTGAATTTGGGGATTTCATTAGCTGTCAGTTAAAAATCATCAACATTAAAATAAATAAACATTTGAAATATATCAGTCTGTGAGTAATGAATGAATATAATACTGTATACGAGTTTTACTTTTTGAATGGAATTACTGAAATAAATCAACTTTTTCATGATATTCTAATTGTATGACCAGCACTTGTAAAATGTGCAACAAAAACACCAAGGTGCTGAACAAACATTTTAAAAAAAATCTGTCCATTTGTAGTGAGCAAAGAGACACGACAGTCCTCCAGAGTGAAATGTTGAGTAAATAGTTGTTTCTGTGCAGAATAACAAAACATCTCGACATGTAGAAGAAAAGTTGCCAGGCTTGTGGCAGGGACTGATGTTCATCTGAGAGGGGGTTTAAATATACAGGTGGTCCCCGACTTACGACGGCCTCGACTTACGACGTTCCGACTTTACGAACGCATCATATTAATAAAAATATGAAATTTAAAATTAAAATTAAAATTAATATTTTTTGTGTTTAAATATTCTTGATTTCATGTGTGCAGCACTTTGTTGCAGCTGTGGTTGTTTTAAATGGCTTATAAATAAAGTATTATTATTATTATTAATACATAATTTTTAAGCCGATTTACAAAGTTTGCGGCAGTTTCCGACAGTTTCTGCCAGTTTTCGGCAGTGCCCACGAGTTTAAACTTATCCAGTTAGCTCCAGCCTCGTAGCTCCAGGCTTGGCAGCCGGCTTTGTCCGATCAGAGGTTCCTACGCTCGGATACATGATCTGGAGCTGAACGGTGGTTTTGTGGAGGAACGGATGGGCGAAGCAAAACGACACTGTTGACCGCGTGAAGCAGCAGACAGCGAGCCGGACCGGAGTAGCAACGAGCTAACATTCTAACAATCCTTGCTGTAGGATGGGCGGGTGGATGCTAACGCCCCATCGGGGACACGGAGCCGACGGGCGGCGGAGAGGCCAGATTCGTCCGGGAGCTCGCCTCGATGTCCGCCTGGCAGCCTAAGATGTTGTCTGGACACCGAGCTAACATGCTAAAATGCGGACAAACAGCTGCGGCAGCCTTGGAGGGGCTAACGCTAACGGGCGCTGCTAATGGCGGGGCTAACATGCTAACGCGGAGCAGCTTGTTTTGGATGGACGCCGCGGAGAAACGGCTTTCAGTAAGTTATTAACTCTTTTTCTGGCTCCAAATGTATGGAGTTAACAAGCTAACAGTCCTTCCTGTAAACAGTTTGGACCGCGTGAAGCAGCACGAAGTTGCAGAGCTCGGACGTGCAATGAGCTAACATGCTAAAAGACGGAGACATGCTTGACCAGCTCAAAGTAAGGAATTAATTTTTTTTTTTTAGCCCTGAACTGTAAGTGTTTTGTGATAATTATATAGGGTACTGTGATAGGATAGGCAAAGTGCTTGGTAACTTGGTAACTGTTCATTACCGTACATGTACGTGTATCAGTGGCGGCTCGTGTGGTTCCGACTTACGTCATTTTCGAGTTACGAACAAACCGTAGGAACAGAACTCGTTCGTAAGTCGGGGACAACCTGTATTCAGTTTCACAGTATATATAACAAACAGCCACCATCACGTTCCTCTTGCTGCTCCAACAGCTCTTGTAGCCGACGTTTTGGGATCAAATCCTTTCTATCTGCAATCTTTATGTTGCTTAGCACTGCCACACAAACAGATAGTTTTGATGGAGCATCGTGTCTAAAAACGTACAAAGTGAAGAGTTTAGGAATAAAATAAATGCACAGGTCTGTGGTCAGAGCTCATCTGCAGAGACACCACCCATAATGACAACCTTTACTTCAGGTAGACACAAACTGAGCTTCACACACAGATCAGAGACTACAATAGTGCAACTTGTCACAAAATATGGTGAGCAGAATTTCTACATGTTGGACACTACGGACGGCCTTAAAACAAAGTCCATGTTGACATGTTTTCTGAATCACTGCGCGAGAAACTGAAAAAATCCAACACTTTAGCAAAAATTCAAAGTTTTTTTTCCCACCTCAGACAATGATCGCACAGAAGGTGTGAACCAAACAAATTCATCCTAATTTTACCAACACTGCATGTCACTGTGACCATTTTTGTAGGTTATGTAACATTTAAACACTCAAATGTTGCAAAGCACCAATGAACTTCGAAAGTGTAAGAATTATATTTGTGATTGATTACAATTAATGTGTGACACATCAGTTTTATGAACGTATTTTTAGTTCATGCAGGGAAATGCTGTGAAGCAAGAGTTCACAACACTTCTGGCGTGTCACTGCAAAGTAAAAACTAGAGAATCTAAAGTGAAAGAGAGAAATTGCATTTCCTGCGAAAATGCAGTGTGAATGCTTATTGCTGAAGAACTTGCTGAAAACATGCTGAAATTAGCTGAAATGGAAAAACAAGTCTAAGTTAGCAGAAGGCAGAAAGAACACATATTTGCTGAATTAAGTTTAAAGGAGCAGAAAAAAATGGACAAATAGTAGCTAAAATAGCATAAAAAGCTGAAACTGCCAACAACAAAAAAATGAAATGAGTATAACAAACTGAAATGATCAGAAATACATTAATTAGGCTGAAAGTAGCAGAGATTACCATGGAAAACTTGAATTTATCTGAAAACAGCTGAAGTTAGCTTCAAAAATGCTAAATAAAAAGTTGAGGTAAAACAAGAATTAGCTGAAGGAAGTGGAGAAAGCACAGTTTTGCCCAATTAGGCTAAAACAAGCAGAAATGAGCACAAAAATGTGGAAATAATTTTTAAAAAGCTGAAATTAGCAACAACAAAAACCACAAAAAAAACTGTTGAAAAGTAGCTAAAAATGCCAAAAGAAGCTAATTACCCGAAGGAAGTGGGGATCATTATTTTTTGCTGATTAAGGCTGAGTTTAAATGAGTGTGATAAATGTGGAATTAGCTGAAAAAGCTAAAATTAGCATCAAAACAGCTAAATAGTAGCTGAAATTGCCGAAGAAGCTTAAATGTATGAATATGCTTACAAAAGCATAACAAGCTGAAATTAGCAGAAAGAAGTTAGAGGAAGCACACATTTTTTTTGTTAGCAGAAATAATCTGAAAAGAGCACAAAACAGCTAGAAAACAAAAACAGCTGAAAGCATCTGAAAGCATCTGGAAAAAGCTTAAATTTGCATAAGGAAGCTGATAGAAGCTGAACTGGAACAAAAAGTGAAATGAGCAGTAAAATGTAAACAGATCTAAAGATTTGAAGGATGTAAAATGAGCCCAATTCATTTTCTATGAGGGAAAAAAATGGCAGAAAAGGCTAAATATGTCAAAAAGCTGAAGTTGGACCAATACCAAAAGTCATAACAGGATTGTCCTGAAAGAGCTGAACCTTTTGATATGATTTGTTGAAATAGCACAAAAACTGTGGAACGAGAAAGATGCCAAAAAATGTACAGAAGAAAAATGGATTACAATCGTGTGAATGCTTCATAAACATTCACACAATAACAATCTAAACTCTTCACATCGTGTAGCCCTCTGGTGGCAAAATAAAAGTTTTTACATTTAAATAAATGTCAGGATATTTTAGCTTTATTCCGATTTAGAGTAAAAGTCCAGTACCAGTTTTGTTTACAACCTAAAATCCATTCTTGATGTAGTTAGTAATTTTATTTAAATTCAACGCCCTATGCCTCAGGGGTTGTTTTAACCCTAGGGCAGCAGGAGGGTTGAATTCAAAGGTCAATCCAAGAAATGATAGTTGAATTTTTTTCTGTTGGTTTTGTCATTTTAAATTGAATAAAATGATTCAGCAAACATATAAAACTTAGCAGTTTCAGCTAAACACACTATAGCTCAGTTCTCAGTTTGTCAATTTAAAGCCTCCTCACTTCATATACATTTGTAAATAAATAATAATGGTACGGTCCATCTTTGTCCTGAGTTTCATTGATTGATTGAGCAGAAAGTTGACTGAAACGGTGCAAGCTGCTCGCAGTCCACAGACAAACTACTGTGATCACATAACAGCTTTAATACGAGCTCGCTTTCAATTCATCTCACCCGCTAAAAGGATCCATATGTGACGAGGAATAAACCAAATAAAATGTTAATAAAGTTTTAATCAGTGTGGATGGGTGAGAAGTACGTTTACATCAGAGAGGCCAAACAGATAAATGCTGCAGTGGAGGGAACCGCAGAAGACACATAAACAAATGAAAAAAATAAACGGAAGAAAAAAAAGTGAGAAAAAAAAAGAACACAAGTGATGAAAGAAGTGATGGGTGGTATTGGTGGTGGTGGGTACTTGCGTCAGAGGCGGAGCCAATGAAGTCAGAGATGGGGCAGACTCGAGCAGGAGACGCTGTTACTGCCACTCAACGGCACCAACTCGGGCCCCATGTCCTCTACACCACAGAGCTGGGGCAAATTATGCCTGAGCGCCTGTCACACACACCCCTAAACACACACACACACACCCCAAACACACATTTGTTCTCAGAAAAATGTAAATTATATGCGTCACACTCATATTCTGCACCACTCTGACACTAAAATAATGCTCAACAACAGTATGAAGTTCCATTAGTGCCAAACATATGTTTATGTGTCTATGTAAAGTGTGTACGCAGTGTGCTAGGTTTATGCAAGGTGATATTTTAAGTGATATGTAATGTGATATGTTAGGTTAATTTGTTAAGTGACTTGTTAGGTGCATATGTTAAGTGATATGCTAAGTAATATGTTAAGTGATATGTTAAGTGATATGTAAAGCACATAAGTAAAGTAACATATCATCTTACATATCACTTAATATATGCACTTATATCACTTAACATATCGTTTAATATATCAATTCACATATCATTTACCACATCACTTATATCAATTAACATATCATTTAACATATGCACTTACATCACTTAATATATCACTTAATATATCACTTAACATATCCCTTAACATATCACTTAACATATCACTTAACATATGGACTTAACATATCACTTAACATATGGACGTAACATATCACTTAACATATGCACTTAACATATGCACTTAACATTTCACTTAACATATCACTTAAAATATGCACTTAACATATGCACTTAACATATGCACTTAACAGATGCACTTAACATATGCACTTAACAGATCACTTAACAGATGCACTTAACATATGCACTTAACATATGCACTTAACAGATGCACTTAACATTTCACTTAACATATCACTTAACAGATGCACTTAACAGATGTACTTAACATATGCACTTAACAGATGTAATTAACATATGCACTTAACATTGCACTTAACAGATGTACTTAACATATGCACTTAACAGATGTACTTAACATATGCACTTAATATATGCACTTATATCACTTAACATATCATTTAATATATCAATTCACATATCATTTACCACATCACTTATATCAATTAACATATCATTTAACATAGCACTTGTATCACTTAAAGACCGTGTAAAGTGAATTTCAACATTTTCTTCAATAAACATTATAAATGTCGTAATTGTAATCTTGTAAATGAGTAAAAAGTCTCAAAATTGTAGCTCAATTAATTTTGGAGTTATAGATCAAACTGTGTATAAACACATTTCTCTTTCAGGATTTTTTAGGCGTGGTTTAAATGTGACCGCGTTTCGTCACGCGGTCACAAGCCCCACCCCCTGCAGCTCCAGCCGTTATAAATGCGTTCTTCGGTGGAGCCGTTCACTCGCTACCGACCGTCTCCCTCCAGTACTGGCGTGCTGCTGGAGCGACCACATGCCACCTGCACCTCCGCGCACCTCCGCCCCCCCCCCCCCCGCGCGCGCGCGTGTGTGTGGCGATCAGACCCCGCATGCATGTGACCGGGTCGCGCGCGCGCGTGTGTGTGTGTGTGGCGATCAGACCCCGCATGCGATGTGACCGGGTCGCGCGCGCGCGTGTGTGTGTGTGGCGATCAGACCCCGCATGCGATGTGACCGGGTCGCGCGCGCGCCCGCGTGTGTGTGTGTGTGTGTGGCGATCAGACCCCGCATGCGATGTGACCGGTTCGGACCGCGAGTCCGCGTGTGTGTGTGTGTGTGGCGATCAGACCCCGCATGCGATGTGACCGGTTCGGACCGCGAGTCCGCGTGTGTGTGTGTGTGTGTGTGTGTGTGGCGATCAGACCCCGCATGCGATGTGACCGGTTCGGACCGCGAGTCCGCTCATCTTCTAAAATAGCGCTGATTATAACAGCGGAGTTATGTGTCCTCAACTTTAAAAACATAACCAGAGTTGTTAGTGCACTAAAAACAGCGTAACTCTTGGAAAAAGGAGCTGCTGGAAGCCAGAACTCAGATAAAAACAGAGCAGGTGATCTCTGCTTCCCCCGTATGCCTCCCCACACAGCTCAGCTCTGAAGGGGGCTGGACATGGCGCAGTACTGCGCTGAAATCACGCCCACGTGCGACACGCCCCCAGCGTTCTAGAGCAAGTCAAAATCATGTTTTTTCATGATTTTTGAGACTTAATTTTATAAGGAAATCAATGTTTTTAATCAGTCAGATTTATATGGGTGATTAATAACACATATTTATGCCGTGTGACAAAATAAAAACACAAATTTAATTTCACTTTACACGGTCTTTAATATATCACTTAATATATCACTTCACTTAACATATGGAAGTAACATATGCACTTAACATGTGCACTTAACATATGCACTTAACAGATGTACTTAACATATGCACTTAACAGATGTACTTAACATATGCACTTAACATATGCACTTATATCACGTTTTATTAACATATAATCACAGAATATTGAAGCGGCTCCGAGCGGACATTCAGCAGGAGGCGGAGCTGCAGAACTCAAGTTCAACAGAGAACGGACTGTGGCATATGTGGCATTCTGCTCCCTCCCCCTCAGAGCCATATGGCTCTGAGGGGGAGGGAGCAGAATGCTTTTACCTGCTGAAAATTTTTCTAAGTCCCAGCGTTCTCCAGAAATTACATAGTGAACCTTTAACATATGCACTTAACATTTCACTTAACATATCACTCAACATATGCAATTAACATGTGCACTTAACATATCACTTAACATATGCACTTAACATATGCACCTAACATATGCACTTAACATATACAGTACTGTACACTTAACATATGCACTTAACATTTCACTTAACAGATGCATTTAACATATGCAATTAACATATGCACTTAACATATGACTTAACATATGCGCTTATATCACTTAACATATCACTTAACATATGCACTTATATCACTTAACATATCACTTAACAAATCACTTATCATATACACTTATATCACTTAACATATCACTTAACATATGCACTTATATCACTTAACATATCACTTAACAAATCACTTATCATATACACTTATATCACTTAACATATCACTTAACATATGCACTTATATCACTTAACATATCACTTAACAAATCACTTATCATATACACTTATATCACTTAACATATCACTTAACATATCACTTAACATATCACTTAACATATCACTTAACATATGCACTTATATCACTTAACATATCACTTAACATCTCACTTATCATATACACATATATCACTTAACATATCACTTAACATATCATTTAACATATCACTTAACATATCACTTAACATATCACTTAACATATCACTTAACATATGCACTTATATCACTTAACATAACACTTAACATCTCACTTATCATATACACATATATCACTTAACATATCACTTAACATATCATTTAACATATCACTTAACGTATGCACCTAAAATTACACACTTTACATAGACACATAAACATATTTTTTGGCCCTAATGGAACCTCATACAACTCGAGATTTTAACATCTCAATTAAAGATTAGATTTTCCATGCATTAGGAAATGCATATACAAAACTTTACACTTTTAGTTTTCTTTAAAGTCTTTACACCAATCTTCGCCATATGTGAAACATCAACGCATGCAGGACCAAGATAATGTTTATTTTTACAAGTAGGGTAAATGTAGCAGCAACCAAAGGGCTGTTTGTGTTCTTGTACACCATGTTGCTTTGGATTATATGCTATGTCTAAAGATTATATTAAAAGTATGTTTCATTTAGCAAGCAGGTATTCCTTAAAAAAAATCATCATGGCTGACTTTTGCTAAAAAGACAGAAGAAAGTATTTTTTCAGAGACAAAGCTTTCTTTTCCCTCTCTTTCTCATATTTTGTGCCCCCCACCCCACACACGCACACACACATGCACATGTAAAATCTGGTTATTTAGATTAGCTGTTAGTGTTTCTGTTGGCACCACAGCTGACCTAGATTATAACATGCGTAATTCTAAAGGATGATTATGATGATGGTGAGCATGTGGTCAGAGCTCTGTGGGGGAGGGGAAGAAGAAAATAAAACAAAACCAACAGTGCTGCTTTGCTTTGCTGACGTCATGCGGCCGTGCACAAAGCTTCTCTGTGCAATCCTGTTAAAAACCGAAGGCAAAACAGGAAGTCAGACATGCTTTTTTAAAACGTGACTGTGCAGATAGAGCAAAATGTTGTTTTGTTTTTTCTTTCTCAAACGTTCTGCTCATGATTTTCATCGTGCATCCTAAACCACATTTTATATTTTCTGCCTGTCTGTCTGTGCTGCAACAAAAGAGCATCGGCTGCACATATAGGTGATGACGCAAGCAGGAGCCAAGAGCCGCGACCTCATTGGCTCCTCATCAAACCGTTACTCCGCTGTTTACCCTCAAACACACACACACATACACACACATGCACGTAACACACACACCGTACTTTATGCAGAGGTCAAACCCTCCCGCCTTAAGCCCGAGATACACTGAAGCAGACTCCGTATACGCGCGTATACGGAGCCGCTGCTACACTCGGCTTTCGTTCTCGCGTAGATTCTCGTGTTTTCGCTCCAAATTCTAACGTCATTTCCTCCGTACCGTCACTTCCGATCGTCACTTCCGCTAGTTTTTCGCTCCAAACGCTCGCGTTCTCCTTGTTGTAATATGAGCAGCTGAGCACGGAGTGCTTTTCCTGCAGCCCACAGCCCACCACAGCCCACCAGGGAATATATAAAACATCGCGCACCCAGGTAGGACCTGAATTCATTCATTTCATTCATCGAGTGAACGGAGGAAGAAGCGGTTACTTGACTTTAGGCAAAAAAACAAAAGAAAAGGCCCGATCAGCGATAAAAAAGAGGAATTTATTTCATTTGTGTAACATACAAAACAGTCCGGAGCCGGGGAAGTTTAGGTCAGACACCGCGCATCGCGTATGCGAATCGCGTATGCGTAGTAAAAAAATACCTTTGCGCGTACTTGCCCTGAGGGGCTACGCGGGGCTACGCTGCGTACGGGGCATACGTACGCTGCGTATTGGCGTATCGTGAGGACGCGCGAGTGTATCTCGCCCTTTAGGGTCACACAATGTACCGATCGGTAGTCACCAAATAACATGTCTTTATTTAGCAGGTCGCTTTTGTAAATGAGTCCACGAGGCTCAGTAAGATTTACCTGACTAAATAAAGGTTGAATGATTGAATGAATTTCTATTGACTTCAGTTCGTTTGTGTGGCCTAACCATGAGCCTAACCTTAAACTTAACCATTACCAGTGCAAGCCTAACCCTCCTAACCCAACTATTCACATGTTGGCCCTAAACACAACCCCTAACTTGGTCCCTCGGAGGACTAACAGCCCTGAAAGGTAGGTGATTGTAGCAGGAAAGGTCCTAAAAAGGAATTATAGTATAGTTCAGGTATAAACACACACACACACACACACACACAGGTTTGTTTGGGCAGCACGGTGGCACAACTGGTAGAGCTGCTGCCTCTCAGCGAGAAGGTTGCCGGTTCAAATCCCGGTCCGGGGCCTTTCTGGGTGGAGTTTGCATGTTCTCCCCGTGCATGCGTGGGTTTCCTCCGGGTACTCCGGTTTCCTCCCACAGACCAAAAAACATGCTTGTTAGGCTGATTGGTGACTCTAAATTGACCCTAGGTGTGAGTGTGAGAGTGGATGGTTGTTTGGTGTGAGTGAGACAGGTCCCTCTTGTAAATGAGTCCCCGTGACTCAACGAGGCTAGCCTGTATAAATAAAGGTTGAATGAATTATTCATTCAACCTTTATTTAGTCAGGTAAATCTTTTGAACCTCATGGGCTCATTTACGAAAGCGACCTGCTAAAACTAAAGAACAATGAACAGCAGTGGTAGAATTTCCTTAAACAATAAACAAACAAACAATAAACAACAGAAAACAAAAGAGAGAAAAAAAAAAGAAAGTTAACAAAAGAAAGTTTTTTTTTTCAAAGTATCAAAAAACTAGCAAAACATTATAAGGTAGACGTATAAAATCAAAGACAGGAACAAATCTGCATTGGTTTTTGCCAGGATTCCAACAGATTCTGAAAACCATTTAGGTTTTTTCTATCTTTGTGGGGCCATTGCATTGACTTCCATTCATTTTTCATTCATTTCTATAGCCTAACCCTGACCTTTACCCTAAACCTAACCCCTAACCCTCCAACGGGACTTCTTCTTATGGGGCCCGGGCTTTGGGCCCCATAAGAAGCAGTTGGTCCTCACAATTTGGTATAACTCAGAAAAATGGGCCTCACAAAGTAACATAAACAAGGACACACACACAGAGAGAGACAGAGAGAGACAGAGAGAGAGAGAGACAGGGAGAGACAGACAGACAGACAGAGAGAGAGAGAGAGAGAGATCAATTCTAAAATAATTCTCGATAATTTCCCAACCCCAAAAACATAGAATTTAA
>JBBPBX010018856.1:30812-45115 GCA_038048925.1 Garcialebias charrua
GTCATCTCTGTAGCCTTACCCTGACCCTCACCAGTACATACCTAACTTAAACTCAATTCACACCTCAGTCTTAAACTTAACCCAAAAATGGTGTTCCACCAGGACTGGTCTTTGGTCCCCATGAGGATTAATGGTCCTGACTAGGTGCGTCAGAAAAGGTCCTCAAAAGGTAACGAAAACTAAGAAACAGTGCATTTGTGAACTACAGTCACTTAAAACACACATACATAGACACACACACGCACACACACACACACACACACACACACACGCATGCCCACACACACACACACACAAACACTCCTGCTGGCTTTTTTCTTTTACTCCTGCTTCTGTAACCTTTTATTTGACAGTCTCGAACCATCTGTATTACAGCGTTTATTGATCTGGGGTTCAAACGTGTTGAAGTGTGCGCATCGCTGCAGTGAGAGAAAACTGATGAATTTGTTACATCTCAATGATTTTACAGCAACTATACAACTTGGTTTTACTTTACTGTAATTTGTAAACTCATAAAATATAGAAAAATGTAAAACATTTTCCTTTTCCATTTAGTGTGTGTGTTTTTTTTTTTTTTTTACATTTTCTTTTAGTAACCAAGTCTAAGTTAAATTTATTGTTAAAATTATTCATTTGAAATTGATATTTTGTTTATCTGTTGCCCATCTCATGAAAATGTATCTTTATTCTTTATCCCCATCTAGTGGCAGTGGTGCATCTAAAAAAAAAAAAAGAATATTGTGAAAAGGTGCAATTATTTTGTCAAAAATTTCAGAAAATGAAACTCATATATTGTATAGATTCATTACATAGAGTGAAAGCTTTCATTTCTTGTAACTTTGATGATTATGGTGGGCAAAGGTACAAAAAACATGTTGTTTTTCATTGACGTATTTCACTCTTTGGGCAATTAATCTATATAATGCATGAGTTTCACTTTCTGAAATGATTGGGGAAAAAAGTGAACTTTTTTTGTTTTTGTTTACGATATTCTATATATATTTTTTTATAGATGCACCTGTATTTAAAATCAAAAATGGAAGCATCTACGGAGGCATAAATCAAAGAGCTAAAAAAAATCCTACAAAAAGAGTGAAACCATGAAAGAAAAAAAAGAATCCAGTTGTGCGTAATTCACATCAGGACCGGCCTTGTGCTACACAACTGTTTGCAGATGCAGTTCTCTTAAACACAAGCTCTCTCTCTCTCTCTCTCTCTCTCTCTTGTGTGTAGGGGGTTTGAACACTAAGTGCTCTATGGCGTCACAGCAGTCATTATGGCTACTTCTGTGTGGACACAAAGCCAGGCTAAAAAGACACACAGATTGCCCGGCTGAAGACTTCTGCCCATTTATGATGCTGAGAAACATCCTCAGCTAAATCTAAAACGACAAACAAATCCACATGATGGACAAATTCTCTTCTAGCTTAAAACTCTGTAAAACTGTCCTGCAATGTCCATGATCACACTTTATAGAAACACAGCTGCTTCAACTCACAGACATGGATATTTTTTATAAACTCTTTTGGTATAAATCTGATTCAAGATGGCCACAACAACCTGCTTTAGCAAGCACAAAAAGTATAACACTTTTAATTTTGTAGATTTTGAGCTGCAAATTTGGGTGAAAGTAGCTAAGAGGCATCCCCAGCACATCCTCTGGGCTCTCAAGGCCTTTGTGTAAAACTTGGTGGGCCATATGCAGTCGTAGAGGACATGTCATTTATGAAGTATCGTCAATAGCGTTGGGCTGTCATCATTGTGGAGACGGTGTATAATAACCATTTATTAATTACTATAAAACAAGAAAACAGCTGGAAAAAATGTGTTTTATATGAAATCATATAAAAAGTGCTAAAAACTGCTGATTTGAACTATAGGATTGAACTTGTTTGTTTAGTTGAAACTTTTCCAACCAATTCTGATCCACAGCACTGATAATTATCATTTTAATCATAAATTATATACAAAAAGTTCTCAACGTTGATGAGAATGATTGTTAATTTGAAAGGTGTTGAGTAAAATAATTATCACTAATATATAAAAGTCAACAAATCAAAGTTTTTAACATGTCTGACGGACTAATTAATATATTTTAAAAAATCAACCCTAACCCTAGATGGAAAATAAGTTATATTTAAGACAATATGGAAGTCTTTTTNTTTCCGGTGAGAGTTGGACTCCGCCAAGGTTGCCCTTTGTCACCGATTCTGTTCATAACTTTTATGGACAGAATTTCTAGGCGCAGCCAAGGTGTTGAGAGGATCCGTTTTGGTGACCTTAGAATCGCTTCTCTGTTTTTTGCAGATGATGTGGTCCTATTGGCTTCATCAGCTCGTGATCTACAGCTTTCGCTGGAGCGGTTTGCAGCTGAATGCGATGCGGCCGGGATGAGGATCAGTTCCTCCAAATCCGAGGCCATGGTCTTGAGCCGGAAAAGGGTAGCATGCCCTCTCCGGGTCGGGGAGGAGGTCCTGCCCCAAGTGGAGGAGTTTAAGTATCTCGGGATCTTGTTCACGAATGAGGGAAAACTGGAGCGTGAGATCGATAGGCGGATAGGTGCAGCGTCCGCAGTGAAGCGGGCGCTGTACCGGTCTGTCGTGGTGAAGAGAGAGCTGAGTCAAAAGGCAAAGCTCTCAATTTACCGATCGATCTACGTTCCCACCCTCATCTATGGTCATGAGCTTTGGGTTATGACCGAAAGAACAAGATCTCGGATACAAGCGGCTGAAATGAGTTTTCTCCGCAGGGTGTCTGGACTCTCCCTTAGAGATAGGGTGAGAAGCTCAGTCATCCGGGAGGGACTCGGAGTAGAGCCGCTGCTTCTCCACATCGAGAGGAGCCAGTTGAGGTGGCTCGGGCATCTGGTTAGGATGCCTCCTGGACGCCTCCCTGGTGAGGTGTTCCGGGCATGTCCCACCGGGAGGAGACCCAGAGGAAGACCCAGGACACGCTGGAGGGACTATGTTTCTCGGCTGGCCTGGGAACGCCTTGGGATTCCCCCAGAGGAGCTGCTCCAAGTGGCTGGGGAGAGGGAAGTCTGGGCCTCCCTACTTAGGCTGCTACCCCCGCGACCCGACCCCGGATAAGCGGAAGAAAATGGATGGATGGATGGATGGTAGCAACATGCTGGATACAAATATGTCTTATCTTTATGCCTTAATAAAAATGTTTTGGATGTTTTCATTGAAGGTGTTTGATTTAAATCTTAAGTTTCATTGATAAAATGCTGGTTTTCATCAACTTATTTAAAAGTTCTAATATTGAGAGCCAGATGGAGACTGTCCAAGGGCCGTTACGTTGCCCGCATCTTGGTTTGATTTTGTGATGGGGCTTTGTGTTTAGGTTACGAATGATTCGTATTTAATCACTGTCAGATTTGCATGACTTAGTCTAACAAAATAAAATCTTAATACTCTGCTGGAGGTGGACTCGGCTGCAAAGAAAGTGCTAATACACTTGCATTTAACCATAATTAACATGCATTATAGGTTAATTACTCAGAAGTACAAAATTGACGTGATTAATGAAATACTAAGCCAAAATACAGAACAAGTTTGAAAGGACGGTGTGTATCAATACAAGGTGTTGACTTATGGAATAGTTTAGAAAATGAAATTAAAACTACTAACTCACATATAGTCTTTAAAAAAAGATTAAAGCTAATACGTTAATTAAATACTAAATATTCAAATTGTCAAATTGTACTAAAAATTTAAATGTGTATTCAAATCATGTAAATTGCTTAAATTTTGTATCATTGGTTGAGTTGCTTGGAAATTTGTATACTTGGTTGAGTTATTTTTTTTATCTCGCTTTTTTAAGTATTGTTTAGAAAAAAGGGGCAGGTAAAATAAGATTTTTTTTCTTCTCCCCGTCTCCTTTCATTTTATGCTTTTTCTTTTTTCATTTTATTGATATGATGTACAAATGTTTTCTCTTTATAAAATGTAAAATGAACAAATAAATAAATAAAAATAGCAATCGTGTGAGCTGCCGTCAGAATTTGGGGGCGGGGCTAATTTTAAGATGACAGTGATCCACTCTGATTATTGCCAGCTGCTTCACAGCTGTCGACTTATCATTTTAGTGATAATTAAACTTTTTATTTCTCCGAACCAAAGTTGATCAAAGAGCTATCTAAAACAGGTAAGATATTCATTATTTATGTGTGCACACACCAAGGTCTGATCTTGGTACTGGCATTAAACTGTACCAGAGCAGCTGTTGACACTTGAGGGACATCACCCAGCTGTGGGTTGTGTCTGGGGGGCGGGGGTCTGGAGTGGGCACCAGGAGCAGCTCTAATGGGCACATCTAGACTGCACTAATAAAGAGACTGGACAAAAAGCGTGTTGTTACCCTACTATGAATCTGAATGTGCGTGCTCCTGCGTCTCCTCCCCTGGCTTCACAGAGAATATCTGAGCAAACAAAAAGGATCTACATGAGAAAACACGAGGCTGAGCCCCCCGCCAGACTCCCCTGAAGGGCTCGTTCAAAGCTTTTTTCCACGTCAGCACAGTTTCATGTGTTGGTTTCATAACAGGAGCTAATCATCTGGAACAAAATGTAATGTCTCTGCAGAACGGGCCTATTCAGGGCATTTAGGAGACGCATATTTTGGTTCATTCTCTTTTTCTTTTTTTTCACGTCGTAATTTAACGGTGCGCCTGAAACCTGCTTCAAAACAGTCAGGATGGCAAAATCCTGAGTGAGAGGGGTTCAGTAGCAGTGGTGGAATGTAACTAAGTACAAATACTTTGTTACTGTACTTAAGTACATTTTTCATGTATCTGTACTTTAATTAAATGTGGGTACTTTTACTTTTACTCCACTACATTTTACATGAAGTATCTGTACTTTCTACTACTGTACACTACATTTCTATAATGTGTTGAGTTACAAGTTACATTCACATTGCAGCTTTTTGATTTGTCATTAGTTTGAAAGTAACTGATGCCGAGAGGGGAGTTGGTCCATTGAATCACTGCAAAGTGGACAGGTAATGTTAGACCTGCCTTCAAGAAGAACTGGACCAGTGAAGTATATTCTACATGTCATTGAGCTGGGAGCACCCACAGCACCACTAACACACACAAAAGGGATTCCACCGCGGAGAGTCATCCAGAAGATACACACCACCCATGACCTTATTGAAAGATTATTGAAAGTCTATTGAAAGATTATTGAAAGTCTATTGAAACCTCCAACCACTTCATCAAGTTTGCGGACGACAAAACAGTGGTAGGTCTCATCAGCAACAACGATGAGACGGACTACAGGAACGAGGTGAGCCGCCTGGCCTTGTGGTGCGGACACAACAATCTCACTCTCAACGTGGAGAAGACAAAGGAGATTGTTGTGGACTTCAGGAAGAGGGATGCCCAACATGCCCCTCTGACCATCAACAGCACCGCAGTGGAGAGAGTAGACAGCACCAAGTTCCTGGGAGTGCACGTCTCAAAGGACCTGTCCTGGAGCAGGAACACTGCAGCACTGGCCAAGAAGGCTCACCAGCGTCTCTACTTTCTCCGCAAGCTGAAAAGGGCTGGAGCTTCAACCCCCATCATGAGCACCTTCTACAGAGGTGCCATAGAAAGTGTCCTGACCAGCTGCATCACTGTGTGGTTTGGTGCATGTACTGCATCCTGCCGCAAGAGCCTCCAGCGCATCGTGAGAGCAGCTGAGAAGATTGTCGGCACCTCCTTGCCCTCACTGCAGGACTTACACAGCAAACGCCTCACTCGGAAAGCCCACTGCATGGCAGGTGATCCCACACACCCACTACACAGCTGCTTTAGACTGCTGCCATCAGGGAGGAGACTGAGGAGTCTCCAGGCTCGAACCAGCAGACTGAGAGACAGCTCTGTTCATCAGGCAGTCAGAATGCTAAACACTCTGCCTGCTCTGCCTCCCCTCCCATTTGAACTGCCTTAACACAAAAAACTTTCTCACACATTACCACTCAACACAAAGATTTTAACACTGGACTCTGTGTCATCAAACGGGTTATTCACTAAACTCTCGGTCATGTGCTCATTCAGTTTGCACTACTTCTCATATTTGCACTAATGTTTGTATTACATTACTGCCTATAGTCATACTACTGTTTACATTCACTGTTTACATTTATTAATACTGTTTACATTTATTACTACTGTTTACATTTATTACTACTGTTTACATTTACACTACTTTTATATCTACACTACTGCTGATACATATACAGTATTCTCTGACTAGCCTTATTTAAGGATGCCCAATGTGCCTTATGTGCCTTACTGCATATGCCACTTTGCCTCTATACCAACATCAACTACCTCATACATGTACATTAACTCATATGCTGCTTTGCCACTCTTTGCAAATGTCAATGCTAGAACCTTCAGTTTATTTTATAGATATACTTTTTATACTTTTTATACTACTATGCAAAAACTCAGGACAGTATTACACTTTTATTATTTCATTTTATGCTTATGTTCATTAAATGTTTAGTGTTTTAGTGTTGGTGTAAATTTTCATACTTTTATACTACTATGCAAAGACTCAGGACAGTGTTACACTTTTACTATTTTATGCTTATGTTTATTGGATGTTTTGGTGTTTTAGTGTTTGAATGGTTACTGTTGCACCGAGGGACTGAGAGAAACGCAATTTCAATCCTGTGTATGTCCTGTACATATTGCAGTTCTGACAATAAAGTTGACTTTGACTTTGAAAGACTATTGAAATATTATTGAAAGACTGTTCAGTACAGCAGGACAGATTCTCTCTCCCAAAAGAGCCAGACTTGACTCAAAAAACTTTGAAAACCAACTTATTCTGAACTTGAACAAGAAATTCTTGCTGCAATATTAAAATGTGTCAGTTCATGGGATGTTAGGAGACAAGAGATAGCTCGACACTCGGGTCTACGCTTTGAAAATGGTGTCAGGAAGTTAAAATATTGTTCACTATTGACCCATTACAAGGTTGACTAGACAGTATTTTAACTAGAGTTGATGACAAACTGAAGTTGAAATGATCAGTCTGTTCCTTTGTTAGGTCTAATGTTCCTTTTTTCAGGCTGACAACTTTTACTTAAATGTTTTTACTGCAGTAAAAATGACACGTTGGTTTTGTTGTGTGTTAAATAAAAACTTTCAAAGGTAAAATCATTCCTCTTTCTTATTTTGATTAATGACATTTAACATAGATCTCGGATACATCCATCCATCCATCCATCTGGATGGATAGATCTCGGATACAAGCGGCTGAAATGAGTTTTCTCCGCAGGGTGTCTGGACTCTCCCTTAGAGATAGGGTGAGAAGCTCAGTCATCCGGGAGGGACTCGGAGTAGAGCCGCTGCTTCTCCACATCGAGAGGAGCCAGTTGAGGTGGCTCGGGCATCTGGTTAGGATGCCTCCTGGACGCCTCCCTGGTGAGGTGTTCCGGGCATGTCCCACCGGGAGGAGACCCAGAGGAAGACCCAGGACACGCTGGAGGGACTATGTTTCTCGGCTGGCCTGGGAACGCCTTGGGATTCCCCCGGAGGAGCTGCTCCAAGTGGCTGGGGAGAGGGAAGTCTGGGCCTCCCTACTTAGGCTGCTACCCCCGCGACCCGACCCCGGATAAGCGGAAGAAGATGGATGGATGGATGGATGGATGGATGGACATTTAACTCTGCATGTCATCCCTGAAATTCTGATGCACAGAATCACAAGTCCAAGTGTGAACTGTGTCACAGAGTAAACACAATAAAAACATGTATTATCTGAAGCATTGTTCATTAAAATGACTCAACACTATTAATGTATTACAGAAAATATACATACAATATGCACACTTGATACAGTATTGTAGACCATTACATTAGGCAATACATTCAGCAAGTACTTTTAATTTAATACTTTAAGTATTTTTAAAAGCAAGTACTATTTACTTTTACTTAAGTAAAACATTAATATGGTTCTACTTTTACTAGAGTACATTTTTGTCTGTTTATTTGTGCTTTTACTTAAGTACGGTGTTTGAGTACTTTCTCCACCACTGTTCAGTAGTACCGTATTTTCCGGTGTATAGGTCACACCTTTTAATGTTTTTTTCAAGGCCTGCGACCTATACACCGGTGCGACCTATATATGGCTTGTTATCACTTTCGGCGAAACAATTTTTAAATCCAGCTCATTTCACAATTACGTTCATTTATTAAGGAAAAGTTCAGCTCAGACACATATTTGCTATAATTTTTATCAAACAAATAATTGTTTTTAAGTGTTAATCTTCTTAAAAGCCTTGCTGTGCGCTCCTGTGGCAGACATTTGCAGCAGAGCTAAACGTAGGTGCGACCTATCTAGGGATTTTTCCAATCTATTGGTGATAATTGGACAATGCGACCTATACACCGGTGCGACGTATACACCAGAAAATACGGTAGACACAGCTGCCGGGAGCGGTTGAAGGAAACTGAGATCTTTACTGCGCAGGTAGAGGGGAACTTTACTTCATATTCCTCGGACCAAATTGAGGACCATGGGAGACCGAGCATTCTGTGTGGCTGCCCCCCACCTGTGGAACTCCCTCCCTGACGACCTGAGAGCTCCACAGTCACTGGTTGACTTTAAAAGCAGCATAAAGACCTTTCTTTTTAAGCAAGCCTATTCTGCCTCCACATGATTTTATCTTTGATCTTAGCTGATATCATTATTGATTTTACTTGATTTTATCACTTGTTTTATTTTATTTATTTTTTAAGCAAGCCTAATCTGCATCCACATGATTTTATCTTTGATCTTAGCTGATATCATTATTGATTTTACTTGATTTTATCACTTGTTTTATTTTATTTATTTTTTAAGCAAGCCTAATCTGCATCCACATGATTTTATCTTTGATCTTAGTCGATATTATTATTGATTTTATTTGATTTTATCACTTGTTTTATTTTGATCTTTGCTTTTTTACACTTTGTAGCACTTTGAGATTTTTATTAATGAAAAGTGCATTATAAATGGAATTCATTATTATTATTTATTATTATAACTTGGGCACAGGGCCCCAGACAATACACAACCAAAGACTGAGCTGCAAACAGTCCTCAGATGAATTTCTGCTTTTATTTATTCTTTTGTAGGTAAAACGTCTGTTCAAGGGGATGATTAAAACCTGAACAAGGAACTGAAGATGATTAGAAGCATCAAAGCTCACGCTCAATAATCCAGGTGACAAATCCAACACAGTTCAGTCAGGTCATCTGGATGGTTTCTTTTTGTTGTTGTTGTTGAGATGTTTCGTCCTTCATCCAAAGGACTTCCTCAATCCGAGGAGCCACAACAAACTCAGTCCCACAAGCAGCACACTCCTATAGTGGACTTAGCAGTTTGCTGGTGATAAGATGGTTTCTGGGGCCCGCCGTCTCCCCCTGTCGACTCCTCTGAGGCAGCCGTAGCCAAAGTGGTTCAAAACATCAAAGTTCATGATCAATAATCCAGGTTTAAAAAAAATCTAAAACAGTTCAGTCAAGTCATCTGGATGGTTGCTTTTTTTAAGTGTTGAGACGTTTCGTCCTTTATTCGAAGGACTTCATTTGAGGACTGAGTTTGTTTGTGGCTCCTCAGATTGATTAAGTCCTTTGGATGAAGGACGGAACGTTTAAAAAAAAGAAAAGAAACCATCCAGATGACCTGACTGAAGAATTTTGGGTTATTTCCTTGAATTATTGAGCATGAGCTTTGATGTTTTGGACACATTCGCTATGGCTGCCTCAGAGAAGTCAATGGGGGAGAGGGCAGGCCCCAGAAACCATCTTATCACCAGCAAACTGGTTGGTCCACTGTGGGAGTGTGCTGCTTGGAGGACTCCGTTTGTTTGTAGCTCTTTGGACTGATGAAGTCCTTTGGATGAAGGATGAAACGTCTCAACAAACACCCCCCTCCCATAAAAAAAGAAACCGTCCAGATGACCTGCTGAACTGTGTTGGATGATTAGAAGAACTTCTCTTAACGATGCATTTCAAATATTTCTTTAGATTTACTGTTTGTTCATTTTTTTACGAGATGCATACAACCCGGTGAGGATTGTGTTCCTTTGTGTTTCTCCCTCGCGTAATTAGCTCCACCTCCACCACCTGTTGTCTCTCCCAGCTGTTTGTGTTTATCCCCTTCCTTAACATCTGTATAAAAGTACACGTATTCATTTCTGCACGTCAATGTTTGCTTTTCTTATTAAATATATATTCAACGGTAAATCCTGTGCTCTTCGAGTCCTGTCTCTGCAGATGGGTACTAGACACAGGGAACGTAACACACGTTCTACAACACACTCCTGAAAGAGCTGCAGATATGGTGCAGGAAAGAATCCATGCACAGTCTGGTAAAAATATTGCAATTTGCTTCAATTGTTGGTCTCTTTGAGCCGTCATGGTCATCTGGCCTTTTTATTTAGTTAGCTTTCTGTCATCATCTGTTACTTTCTGTTGTTTTTTAGTTTCTCTTGCTTTCTGCTTGGTCCTCACACCTGGTTCTAATTTGTTAATCATTACGCCTGCTTTGTTTATAATCCCAAAGTTTAGAAAAAATTCTTGACTGACTTACTGATTGTCACTTTTGGTCTTTTTCATGTAAGCAAATAAATAAATCACCTTTTGGCCGGGGTATTTTTTTATTCTGTTCTCAGAACCTGCTTTTTTTTTCTTTTCTTTTCTTTTTTCAGGCTCTTTTAAGTCATTGAACCTTAAGAACTTTGCCTGGTTTGGACATTTATCACATATTTTACTTGTCTTTACTTTGGTATTGGTTAGTTGCTGCTTTCTGAACGTCGTCTTGTCCAAACCCTGCAGCCAGCCAGTTCCTCTTTGTAGATGAGAATAGACGCCCAGAATTTATCATGTATTCCTTGTGGTTGTTTCTAAAGCTGGAGACGGCATGAATATAAAGATTACAACCTCCAAACACATACCCCTCCCCCCTTCAGAAAATTTAAACTACCATAACAAACTAACCTACTTCCTCAGGCAGTTGAGATGAGCTGGTCTGAGAAGCTCAGTCCTCACCTCCTTCTACAGGTGTGCAGTGGAGAGCAGCATCCTGTGCTCCAGCATCAACGTGTGGCATGGAGGCTGCACAGCTGCAGAAAGAAAAGCTCTACAGAGAGTGGTGAAGGCTGCACAGAAGATGTTGGAGTCAGTCTCCCCACCATCACAGACATTTACACCTCCAGATGCAGGAAGAGAGCCACCTGCATCATGAAGGACCACACTCACCCAGCACACACTCTTTTTGCCCCGCTCCCCTCAGGAAGGAGGTTAAGGAGCATCAAATGTAGAATCATTACCAGGGGTGTCAAACTCACTTACAAAAGGTGGCCAAAATGAACACCTTTTTCAAACTAAGGGCTGGTTTCAGAATCTACATGATTACATGATACCCAACATCTCTTCTTGGTTGCAGATTCCTCAAAAAGAGTTTGATTGGTCTCATTTGACGTTTTCTGTTGCACTTTTGGCATCATAATCAAAGATTACTGGAAAAAAATTAAAGTGATAAAAGTACAGTATTTTACATTGACAATATCATCTTGGGGGCCAGATAAGATGCCAACGAGAGCCACATTTGGCCCCCGGGCCTTGAGTTTGATACATGTGCACAAGACCGAGGAACAGCTTATGCCCTGAAGCTGTTAGACATAAATCACTAATTAAGATTATCACTGTAAAAAAAATAAACCCACTGTACTGAAACTTTAATTGCTGATATGTGACTTATCTGTGCTGCCAATTATCCATGTTGTTGATTATATCATGCTGTTGATTATCCATGTTGTTGATTATATCATGCTGCTGATTATCCATGTTGTTGATTATATCATGCTGCTGATTATCCATGTTGTTGATTATCTCATGCTGTTGATTATCTCATGCTGCTGATTATCCATGTTGTTGATTATATCATGCTGCTGATTATCCATGTTGTTGATTATATCATGCTGCTGATTATCCATGTTGTTGATTATCTCATGCTGTTGATTATCTCATGCTGCTGATTATCCATGTTGTTGATTATCTCATGCTGTTGATTATCCATGTTGTTGATTATATCATGCTGCTGATTATCCATGTTGTTGATTATATCATGCTGTTGATTATCCATGTTGTTGATTATATCATGCTGTTGATTATCCATGTTGTTGATTATATCATGCTGCTGATTATCCATGTTGTTGATTATATCATGCTGTTGATTATCCATGTTGTTGATTATATCATGCTGTTGATTATCCATGTTGTTGATTATATCATGCTGCTGATTATCCATGTTGTTGATTATATCATGCTGTTGATTATCCATGTTGTTGATTATCTCATGCTGCTGATTATCCATGTTGTTGATTATATCATGCTGTTGATTATCCATGTTGTTGATTATATCATGCTGCTGATTATCCATGTTGTTGATTATATCATGCTGTTGATTATCCATGTTGTTGATTATATCATGCTGTTGATTATCCATGTTGTTGATTATATCATGTTGTTGATTATCTCATGCTGCTGATTATCCATGTTGTTGATTATATCATGCTGTTGATTATCCATGTTGTTGATTATATCATGCTGCTGATTATCCATGTTGTTGATTATATCATGCTGTTGATTATCCATGTTGTTGATTATATCATGCTGTTGATTATCCATGTTGTTGATTATATCATGCTGCTGATTATCCATGTTGTTGATTATATCATGCTGCTGATTATCCATGTTGTTGATTATATCATGCTGTTGATTATCCATGTTGTTGATTATATCATGCTGTTGATTATCTCATGCTGTTGATTATATCATGCTGCTGATTATCCATGTTGTTGATTATATCATGCTGCTGATTATCTCATGTTGTTGATTATCTCATGCTGTTGATTATCTCATGCTGTTGATTATCCATGTTGTTGATTATATCATGCTGCTGATTATCCATGTTGTTGATTATATCATGCTGCTGATTATCCATGTTGTTGATTATATCATGCTGTTGATTATCTCATGCTGTTGATTATCTCATGCTGCTGATTATCCATGTTGTTGATTATCTCATGCTGTTGATTATCTCATGCTGCTGATTATCCATGTTGTTGATTATCTCATGCTGTTGTAGTGGACCTACCCAGGGTCAAATTAAGGTTTTTGAACTGTCCAGTGATGACCTTTACTGACCTCTCAGTAAAGCAAGACATTTACTACAAAATCATTCATTTAGCTATAATCTGATAACATAGTCACCAATAAGAGACTATTTCTATCTTTGATTTTAGGCTGATGTGATCAAAAGAATAACTTTTGTCATTTTCATGATGTGTGCTTTTAAGCTGTGTTATTCTGTGAGAGTTAAACTGTGTTTCACTGCTGTGTCAAAGGTGCAATCTCGGGTCACAGAGACCGGACGGTTTTGTTTAGAAACTCAGAGGACAGTAAACCGTTGTTTTTCATGAAAAGGCTCCAGCTTTCTCTGTCTGTTCCTAAACATTTCCCTCTGCTGCTGGCTGTAACCTTGGGCCTGATAAGGCAAGTTCACTCCTCTCTTTGTTCCTGCTTTTTAAGTTCTAACTGTGCGAGAACGCTTCAGAGTTTGCTGGGAACTTCAAAGAGATGTGAACTTTCCCAAAGAGCTGGATGGACGTTTAGCCACACGCTAAGGGCATGTCGTCCAGCTAAGGACTGATAACAGGCTGTTATGAGTCCACTGAGAACGAGCGTTAACTCAAAACTTTGTTTATTCCTTCATGGAATAGTTATCTTGAAGTCAGAGGCCTGAAGCTGACATATTTTCTGATGACCAAGCAGAACCCAGGAGACGTTGGAAAACGTAAACGAATAACCTGCTCAGAGGTACTGGTTCCCACGAGGACCCGTGCATCTGAAAGGCTACAAGGTCTTCTCTTACCAGGCGGTCGTCAAAAGGTAAAGAGCTGTTTACAAAACGTACCTGGATTTTAGCAGAAGTCGGATGAGAAGTGTCACTTTGGTAACATGCTCAAGATAATTTCCTTTAAACCATCTTCCTCCTATTCTTTTCCCTCTCAATCTAAGCTGGAAACTATTTTAAGCTGAAGAGCCCTCAGACTAAATATGTTTAACATCTAGTATTTATGTCTGTTGTGTTAAATCAAGTGTGTGATGTGTGTTAAATCGCAAGAAGGTGAAACCCTGCCAATCAAGTGTAATGATGTTGATTTAGTGATTTATTTTAAATAAATGGTAGTGTCTTCTGGCATACCAACTAAAGTCAACGTTTACTGTCACTTAATGGCTATGGTTCTTTATC
>JBBPBX010018857.1:11438-28748 GCA_038048925.1 Garcialebias charrua
TGACAACTTTGGTCAAACATGAAAAATAAACTTCAACTAAACTTACTGCTTGGTGGATAAACAGTTTATATGAACTCCTCTGACTGATGAAGTCCTCCAGGTAGAGGGGGAAATGCTTCTATTAAAAAGAAACCGTCCAGATGACCTGACTGAGAATTATTGGATTTGGTACCTGGATGATTGAGCATGAACTTTCTTGCCTAAACTTAAACCTTTCAACTGGTTCAGGAATTCTAAATATAATATAAAATGAATAATAAAGAAGCTGACATAAGAGGAAAATACAATAGCTTCACTAGCTTGGTTGGCAGATATTTAAAATAAACTGTGATCAGCTCCTGTCCTTATGGATTGGTCACATTGTTTGTCATGATACCCGAGCTACAATTTTTCGATATTGATACCGATACTGTACTAATACAGGTAGTCCCCGACTTACGAACGAGTTCTGTTCCTACGCACCGTTCCTAACACGAAATCGCCGTAAGTCGGAGTACATAAAAAAAAACATTTTTTAAATTTAAATAAATAAATGTACAGTACGGTACTGTACAGTTACCAAGCACTTAGCCTATCCTAACACAGTTTTTAAAGATGGAGTGAGTTGAATTGTCTCCCTTTCACATAAAGGGAGCTAGCTCCCTTTATGTGAATGGAGCCTGCTAGGGAGGAGGGAGACAGTTCAACTCACTCCTTCGTCTTTAAAAACTGTGTTAGGATAGGCTAAGTGCTTGGTAACTGTACAGTACTGTGCATTTATTTATTTAAATAAATTAAAAATTATTTTTTTTAATGAGATGCGTGACGTAAGTCCGAAACGTCGTAAGTCGAGGACTACCTGTATTGGATCGGTGCATCCCTACGCACAGTATGACATCAGTTATTATTGTATTTGGATTGGCTGGAAATCAGTGTCCATTTTCGCATTTAACTCACAAAAATGCCAATTCAAATTTTTCAGGCATTGACTGGTTGCATCTTAATGTTTGTAGGAAAGATGAAGTTTGAGGAGAATGCTTTAATATATTGACTCAGTCTTTGTCTCGTTGACACGTGTTTAGTACAGGAACTGTACTTGCTGTTTGAGATGGATGACAAAAACGCTTTAAATAACAGTACCAGAATGGATCCTGAAGTCAAATCAGAACAAAACCTATTGTAGATTTCTGACTCTTCTGAACTTAAAGATTAATGGTTTTCTTGCTAGTCTACAGTACATTTACTGTAGCTGAAACACATTTAACAGAAGAACTCGTTTCGGTGTTCTAGGACCAGCAGAAACCTTAAACAAATGTGTGCCTCTGACATTTGTCCCATAATAGAAACCCAGTACAGTACTGTACAGTAAGTAGTTTGTTGCAGTAGCTTGCTATAAAAACTTTCCACTCGTCCTTCATCATCATTTTAGAGTTATTTTTACCAGCATGATGATGTTGTAGAAGGCTTTTCTGTAATGATCAGTGCCACAAATGATTGATTTACCCCTTACTTATTTTTTGCCACTCGGCACATCATCTTGTGTTGTTGTCGTGGTGATTTTGGGACATAAAGTTGTATGGTTTTGTTGTTTAAGTGATTTTAGTGGGCATGTTGTCACCAGTTGTGAAGCAGCTTTTTAAAGATTATGATCGTTGAATGTTTAGGTACCATATTGTTTATCAAGCAAAAGTGTATTTTTGGATTTTGGAGACAAAATTGTCTGAATAACATATGTCACTTTTAAAACTTAGAACAAATTCATTATGTACTGCACAAATTAATGTGACATTTCCTTTTTGTTGTGGAAAATTGATAAAAAGCAAGATTCTGCAAACGTATGCCAGCTCTTAATTTATGTTATCCTGCTTACATAATGCAAAAATTAGATATGCTGTAGTGCTGTTTTCACAACTGCTCACTCATTCTGTCAATGTGTTTTTGTTTTCATCTTATTCAGGGTCACTTTTTACATTCTGGGCTTTTATTCTTTATGGTTTTGGTGCTTAACCATCGGGTACACATTTTCATATTTTTAACAATTTAAGGAATGTGGTAGTTTGTGGATCTTTTTTTTTTCTAAACTTAAATTGTGACAATTAAAAAATATTTTATTACATTCTACAAAGGAGAGAAAGGTTGTGTGATTCCAGTCATGCTGAGTCAGTCACACAAACCTTAACACCACAGAACCTGTTTGGGATGGGCTTGGCTGTAGAGTTTAAACTATGCAGACAGAAAAGTAAAGCAGCTGCAGAGAGAGAGAATACAGTACAGCAGTCAGATCATGAAAATCAAGTACTGTACAGTAGTCCCTCGTTTATCGCGGGGGCAACACTCCCCGCAATAAGTGAAAAACTGCAAAAATGTTATATTTATTTTAGTATTTATATTTATTTTAAGGCTTTATAAACCCTTCCAACATTCTTGCAATGTTTTAAGCTCTAAAACCTCCAAAATTTTACTCACCCGCACTATAGAACACATGGGCTCGGTTCTGGTTCGTTGACCTACCCTGCCGGACATAACCTGCCGCTTCTGGTCTTGTTGGTTCTCTGCAGCCTTGAGCACCAAAACACTTTTGGAGGGAGCTGGACCTTTTTGGATGGCCAGCATCGAGTCCAAGTCCAGGCGGGGGAAGTCCCGGTGGACTCCAGAGAGAACGCTGGACCTCCTGGCGGCGCCTCCCCGCTCGGTAGGCCTCATGGGCCAGCGGGGCCACACTCAGATTGACAGATGAGTCTGTAGGTCCGGTTCTGGTCCAGATCCCAGTCGGTTCCGTGCGGCTCTCTGCAGTCACTCAGCGCTGAAGTCACTGTATGAATAAGGACCGAACATTTTCGGATCAGATCAAAACCTTCCCTCCATTTCAGCAGAAGGCAACGGCTAGAAACAGTGATGGCTTCTTGGAAATGTAGTCCTTTTGAGTGGTGATGCAGTGTAGGATTATTGAGAGAAAACTACGAAATGGCAGCGCCTGTCTGAAGCACAGACATATATACATGGACGCCCCATTGAACACTGAATCGTACGTCTAGGTTGCTGTCATTCACACATACTAATGTATTTGGATATATATATTGGTATAATATGATGAAGACACACTAATATTGTGTTGACAGGCATCAACTTAACACTTTGTAGCTTTATGAAGTTCTGTCCATTTCTTTGTATTAAATGACCGGTAGTCCTGCCACATTTAAAATGACACACACCGCACGCTCTGACGTACCGCTGCAGCGGACCAGCCTGCTCAACTAGGCGTCTAGTGTGTGTGTATATGTATATGTCTATGATCTGAAGCATTTTATTTTCGTTAACTTTTTACTTTATCCCGCACAGTCCCAAACACGTGAGTAATATTAAAGCTGACAATCATGTGTCGCGTACATTTTTTTGTGTGTACAGTCTTACTTTGAAAAACAGCGGAAGAGCGAGTCCGTGAAAGTCAAACCACGAAGTAGCTTCTTAAAACAATTAATTTGCTTGTTAATACAGGTAACCCCCGATTTACGAACGAGTTTGGGACCTAAGAACGGTTCGCAGGTCGATCTGTTCGCAGGTCAGACCTTCCGTACCCTCGTCACTCGGGGATGTCCTGTATTTTATTTTTTTTTTTGTGGTACCAAGTACTGTACAGTACGTACTTCGCCTATCCTAACACACCTAACACAGTGTAATTAATTAATACAGTACAGTAATAAAAATATAAATTAAATAAAAATATAATTTCTTACTTGGAGGTGGTCAAAGCCGCTGCTGCGTCCCGTGTTAGCTCCCTTGTTAGCTTCTGGAGCTAGCCAGGCCGGAGGTGTTCTCGCGGCGGCCTGGCACCATCGGCGATAAATCTGCAGCTGCCTGGGACATCCACAAAGTTCACAGAGACGTTTCCAGCTCGTAATTAATCCAATATGAAGCCATCCTGGTCACCAGTCTTCCAAACCTGGCTGCCTGCAGCCGTAACTATGACCTAAGATGGCGTCCGGTGTTAGCTTCTGGAGCTAGCCAGGCCAGAGCCTGGCCGGAGGTGTTCCCGCGGCGGCCTGGCACGATCTGCGATAAATCCGCTGCTGCCTTAGACATCCACAAAGTTCACAGAGACGTTTCCAGCTCGTAATTAATCCATATGAAGCCATCCTGGTCACCAGTCTTCGGGCCGGCTCCCGGCAGCTAGCCTAAAATGGCGTCCGGTGTTCTACATGAATTTGTGACCGGAGACCCCAGTGACTGAACCTAAAACGCCGTCCGGTGTTCTACATTAATTTGTGACCGTGTAAACTGAAGACCTACTTCCTGTTGCCCAAGATTGCTCAAAAATGATCAGAAATGATCTTTTTTATCATAATTATTATTTATAAAGCCTTTAAAACAACCATAGCTGCAACAAAGTGATGTACACATGAAATTAAGAACATTTAAACACAAAAAAAAAAAAAAAAAATATTATTATTTTTTTTTTTTTTAATACAGTAATTTCATATTTTTATTAAATATGATATGTTCGTAGGTCCCGTGGTTCGCAGGTCGATGGGGTCGTAGGTCGGGGGTCACCTGTATTGGAAAAAAATTCCATCTTCCTTGTAAGAGGACCAACCAGTTAGATCTGCTTCAAAGTATTTCAACAATGATATTCTAGATTATAGCTTGTCATCTCTTCTCAGGTATGTGTAGGTGTGTTTTGACTGGTCCTGGAAATATTCCAGGAGAAAATATCTTGGCCCGTGTGTGAAAATGCTCCGAGGTGTTCATCTGGGATTGTGAACTGTAATTTGTCACTATTTGAAACAGTCTGCTCATCAAAGTTTTAATTTCTCACATTGCACCTAACCTTCAAACCAAATCAGTAAAAGCATCATTTTTATTTTTGTAAATTAATATTTCACTCACAGTAAATTACAACATGGTAATTTGTGGTTCTGGCTTTATTTGCAGTTGGAGAAGACCCCGCCAAGTCTCTTACTGAGACGCCACCCGAGTTCAACCAGTCCTCCCCACCTTCCAGAGCCACGCCCACTTCCTCTCTGTCCAATGACAACAAGTTCCACTCGCTGCCGTTCAGCCTGAACCGTAAGGCGGTGCCCAATGAGAACATTAGCCAAGGGCCCATCTCCCTCTCCGTCCAGTCTGTGATGGGAGAGCAGCCCGACCCTCCAACGCCTGTTGCTCCCCCCTCTCCGCGACCTCCGACTCCTCCTCGTGGACAGCCCGGTCTGGAGGTGGGCTCCCTGGTGGAAGTGAAGGAGAATCCCCCATTGTGTGGTGTAATCCGCTGGGTGGGTCTTCCTCCTGGCCTACTGGAACCTTTAGCTGGCCTGGAGCTGGTGAGACATAAACATAAATACAATGTGTATAAATACATTAGATAAAGGGGGGAGAAGAAAGACACACCACATAGTGTGAACTTTTAGGGACATATAAACTCATTAATAATATAGCTTTTTGTGATCATTCATGGATTATTTATTTAATCGTTTTCAATCATTTATTTATTTTTTAATTTTCAAGTCTTTGAGCTGCACAGAGCATGACTTGCATTGAAATCCTTTTTAACAAGTTAAAACACCTCTGACAGTTCAGTGTTACGAGCTTAGCTCTGAGGTGCCAACAGGAGTTTGGCTTGAAACACAGCAATGAAGACTACTGGTACTTATGTGACAGATCTGGTTGGCAGACCGCAGACTGATGGAAGTCTTCCGGATGGGGGATAAAACATTTCTCACTTAAAGAATGACAGATGACATGATTTAACCTTTTTTTTGTTGGTTTACGTTACGTAGTTGTTACTAAAGAGAAATAAAAATACACAATCAGTAGTTTTGCAGGTGGTTGTTTTCTCAGCGCAAACTATTTTCAGTCAAGTTCAGTGTCTTCCTGGGTTCTCATGGTGTGTAGCAACTTTGTGGTGATAACGGGCTAAGGGGAAGTCTCTTACACAAAACGTGAACAGGCATACATGTATTTCCTAAAATCTAATGGTATGAATGTTTATGAAGCATTCACACTATTGAGATCTATTTTTCTTTTGTACCTTTTTCGGCATCTTTCTTACTTTTCAAGCTATTTCAACAAATCGTATATCAAAACCAGTAAAGTTCAGTCAGGTCATCTGGACGGTTTCTTTTTTACGGAGACATTTTGACATTCATCCAAAGGACTTCTTTAGTCTGAGGAGCCACAAACAAACTGGAGTCCCTCAACCACCACACTCCTATAGAGGAAAACAAAACAGTTTGCTGGTGACAAGATTGTTTCAGGGGCCCGCCTTCTCCCCCGTCAACTCCTCTGAGGCAGCCATGCCAAAATGCTTCAAAACACCAAGTTCATGCTCATTAATCCAGGTACAAATCCAACAATGTTCAGTCAGGTGATCTGGATGGTTTCTTTATTGCTGAGAGGTTTCGTCCTTCATCCAAAGGACTTCTTCAGTCCGAGGAGCTACAAACTGGTTTCACCAGCTTTCACCAGCAAACTGTTTTTTTCCCCACTATGGGAGTGTGGTGGTTGTGGAACTCCAGTTTGCTTGTGGCTCCTTGGACTGAATAAGTCCTTTGGATGATGGACGAAACATCTCAGCAAAAAAGAAACCATCCAGATGACCTGACAGAACATTGTTGGATTTCTACCTGGATTATTGAGCATGAACTTTGGTGCATATATCAAAACGTTGAGCCCTTTCAAGACAATCCTGCTATGACTTTTGGTATTGGTGCAACTTTAGCTTTTTGAAATATTTAGCCTTTTCTGCCACGTTTTTTCTCATAGAAGATGAATTGAGCTCGTTTTACATCCTTCAAATCTTTAGATCTGTTAACAGCCTTTTACTAGCCTGGTTAAAACCAGACCCTTGTCCTTCACTTCGCTTTGTACTAGGGTCTGGGATTTCTCCCATAGACAACGATTTCTCCGGTAGATTTTTGACCGGACCAATCAGAGAACAGAAGGCGGAGTTTTGAACGACGTCGACTGACGTCGTCAGTTAAAATGGCTGCCGCCACGAAGGAATTTTCATGAAAACAAGGTAAAAAACTATTATTTCTTTGCTGAGAAAAAATATATTTCTTAGCTGACGTTATATCAGAAGTGTTCCTGAGCTTAACAGTTCCTAAATCAATTCACGAAATGGTCAAATCTGCTGGATTTAAATTGTTTCGGTTTGACATTTTCCAAACAGCCTCGGGTGCGCTACGAAAATAAATGATAAAAAATCGAATTTTATCTCAAATGTTTCATCTAGGCCAACAGTCAGTAAATTAGAGCCATATAATTACACACTGGTAGCAGAAAAAATATCCACCGAGTGGTTTCTGAGCTATTTATCTGAATAGCCTGGACCTCGCCAGGCTAAACTAACAAAACTCCGCCTTCTGTTCTCTGATTGGTCCGGTCAAAAATCGACCGGAGAAATCGTTTTCAATGGGAGAAATGCCAGACCCTAGTACAAAGCGAAGTGAAGGACAAGGGTCTGGTTTTAACCAGGCTAGCCTTTTACTGCTCCTTTCACATTTTGTTCTGATTCAGCATCTTTCAGCTTTTTTGAGCAAATTGAAACTTTTTTCCCCAGCTACTTTCAGCTAATTTTAGCGGGGTTTACGTATTTATTTATTTATTTATTTTTGTTGCTGTTTTGTGCTCCTTTCAAATTAATTCTGCTAACTACATTTTTGTGCTTCTGACTTCATCCTGCTAATTTCAGCTTGCAATTCTCCTTTCAATCTATTAATGTAAGTTTTAATAATAATAATAATAATAATTGTCTAATCTTGTCATCTGCGTATGTTTCCCATACACAGACGAAATTCGTCTCTGCATTTAACCCAACCACCTACCAGGCGGTGCAGTGAGCAGCCATAGAAGGCGCTCGGGGAGCTGGAGAAATAGGTGTGCACTCATAGACACCCCAAGATGTGTAGTGGCCGGGACGCGAACCCGCGTCCTTCGGGTCCCAAGTCAAACGCCCTAACCACTACACCATCTTGGCTCCATAAGTTTTAGCTTTTTATTTATATTTCAGCTACCATTTAGTAGCTATTTTATGCAAAATTTAGCTTTTTCAGCTAATTCCATAATTTTTGCACTCATTTCAACGTTTATATTTCAGCTATTTCATGCAAATTTGAGCTTTTTCAGCTAATTCCATAATTTTTGCACTCATTTCAACTTTTTTCAGTCTACGTCAGCAAAAATGTGCTCTCTTCTTTTTCTTGTGGCAATTTAAGACAATTTACACTTTTTTGTATCCATTACTGCTTCTTTTAGCCTAATTGGGCAAACATGTCTTCTTTCTGCTTTCTGCTGTTAATTTACCGGTAAGCTTGTTTGACCTTTTCCACCACCTTTTTAGCATTTTCAGCTAATTTCAGCTGTTTTCAGCTAAATTCTAGTTTTTTCTGCTACTTAACCTAATTAAATAATAAATAAATAATAACCTAATTAAATTATTTATGCTAATTTCAGATTGTTATGCTCCTTTCAGCTTATTTCTCCTCGTTTCAGCTGTTTTCTTCTTTTTTTCTTCATTTTTTTTTTTGCTCTCTCAGCTTCTATTTAGCTCTTTTGAGTCCGTTTTTAGCTTTTCCAGGTAATTCCACATTCTTTTAGCTCATTTCAGCTCTTTCCACTTTCTTCTGGTAGTTTAAGCTTCTTTCTGCATTTTCAGATGCTTTTCAGCTATTTAAAAAAATATATAATTTCATCTTTAAACTAATTGTCTAAGTTTGTGCTCATTTAAACCTAATTCAGCAAATGTGTTCTTTCTACTTTCTTCTGCTAAATTAGGCTTGTCCTTTCATTTCAGCTATATTTCAGAATGTTTTTAGCTAATTTCAGCTTTTTTCAGCAATAAGCATTTACGATGCATTTTTGCAGGAAATGCAATTCCTCTACTTTACCCTATTTGTCATCATAGTACTTAATAATAATATTTGTCTGCTCATGGTTTAAAGTTGTATGAATTACTCTAAGGTGGAGCTTGCTTGAGATGGAGACACTTCAAGAAGTACCTTACATTAATGTCATTAATTCATCTGAACTTTTTCTCAGGAAGAAGAGTGTCCCGGTTGCACAGATGGTACCTTTAAAGGTACACGGTACTTCACCTGCCCACCCAAAAAGGCCCTGTTTGTGAAGCTCAAGTGCTGCCGGCCTGACTCTCGGTTCCCCTCCCTGCACCATTCCTCCAACCCCATTGAGCGCTGCAACTCCATCGGTGAGTCAGAAGGAGGCGAGTGAGTGAATATATAGTTTGTGGAAGTTGTTTTGTTTACCGTGTGAGTTGTATTATCTTTTTTTTGGAGCATTTGGAGGGTACCTGAGTGAGGTTGTGCATGAGAACACGCCACCGCGAACAGAAAACGATGGTCTGGATGTCATGGTGGGGAAAAAGAAAGGCATTCAGGGTCACTATAATTCCTGCTACCTGGATTCAACACTTTTCTGGTAAGTTGTCTTGAATAAAAACTCCAAGCTGTTGCAAATTCATTTTTGTGGACGCGGCTCATATCGTTTAACCGTAGAACGTCTCTTGGTTCATGGCGCTCTTCTTGATGTAAACTCGTTGGTTTTGTTCTGCAGTCTTTTCTCCTTCAGTTCTGTACTGGACACGGTTCTGCTGAGGCCACGATCGAAAACCGATGTAGAGTATTACAGGGAGACTCAGGAGCTGCTACGCACAGAAATAGTCAACCCACTGCGCATGTGAGTCACGCATCAGCGCTACAGCTGCCTGGCACTCACACAGCACGGTCATCACCTGCGTAAGCTGCTTGTTAGGGTGCTGAAGCACTTTACATAAGAAGAGTAAGTTAAAACAACTCAAAGTAGTTCAAGATATTTTAGTCTCCTATTAAACTCAAATCAGATGTGGTTGAAATTTTGTTCTGCAAAACTGGTGTTAATTAAAGGCTCATTACTTTCCACAAGTTTTAAATTAATATTTTTTCTCAAGAAATAATGGAGTTTAAGCCTTTTTGGTCAAATCTCAATAATACCGTTATGATCAGTCGGTCATGATACTGTGAGATCTCACACAATCTTGTAGCTCTTGAACTGTGAGTTAGGAAGGATGCTCAGCTACTACGTCGCCAAATTTTAGCCCAATGTCTGTAAAATTGACTGAGTGCTACTCATCTTCGCTCGTCAATGTCTATTTGACGCGGCAGCCATCTTGTACTGCTTTGACTCTAAAAGGGCAGCAGTTGCAGATGTGCAAACACTTACTTTCTGAGAGTTTCTTTAAAATTTTGTCTAGTGGTTCATGAGATATTTTGCTAACATCTACCCCAGCTAATGCCAAAGTTTTAAACATCAGACAAGATATGTTAGTGCTCAGAATACATGTAGGGGATGACTCTCAGCTACTACCACAACAGTCGATTAGGGTAATATCTGTAGAATTGAATTGGGGGGGTGGGGGGTGGAGTCATCTTCCTGTTTGCTAAAGTTGATTTGATGTGGTGGCCATCTTGAACTGAGTTGGCTTTAAATGTTAATCAGTTGAAGGTATATTTTCAGTGATTATAGCTTTTAACAGTGAAAAGTAAAATTTCTCTGATCCATGAGGTATTTTGGTAAGACGGCAAACACAGTCAGTCAGTTACATGATCACCCACCTTTAAGCGCCAGGCGATAATTCACATGGAGGCAGCTTGTAACGTCCTCTGTCTTTGCCCCTCAGACATGGGTACGTTTGTGCCACCAAAGTGATGAAGCTCAGGAGGATCCTTGAAAAAGTGGAAGCCGCCTCTGGGTTTACCTCTGAAGAAAAAGGTTCAGTTTGTTTAGTAACACGAGCTTAAGCCCACATCCTGGGGATAGTGTTGTTTTATTAAGCGGGGGATACCGATTGGGCCATATCCCAGTTAGAAAAAGTGAATTTACTTTTTACTTTTCCAAATAAGCTGCTAAAAATAATTAGAAAAGCAAAGTGTGAGTGAGCATGTCGTTTTTGTAAAACATGATGTTGTAATGTGTTGATTTTTATACTCGTTCTTTCATACACTTAGTTTAACTGATGTGAACATTAATAATTTTCTTGCAGATCCTGAGGAGTTTCTTAATATTCTCTTTCATCACATACTCAGAGTGGACCCGTTGCTTAAGCTAAGGTAAGGACCAGCTGTACGTGCATGAGTTTTATTGTGGTGTTGTAAATGTTTGAAGAGTGCTTTAATTTGAAGTGCTTGGGGAAAAAAAGCTGTTATTTGAAAGTGATTCAAGTTTTGCTTTAAGAAATTCCAGTTTCAGCTTTTAATAATAATAAATAAATAAAAATCCAAATTTCATTTCCTTTTTTAATCACTTTAGTTCAATCTGTACTTTTAAATGATATAATTTTAAAGTAAAAAATCAAGGAACTAATAAAAGACTTTTTTTTAAAGTTGAACTTTTATTTGATTTTTTTTTTAATTCCCTTATTTTCCGCTGTAAACATCCTATAAGTCGCATCAGCCCAACATGTCTAATAAAGTGGGGGAAAAAACGTAAATAAGTCGCTTCGCCGTATACGTCACATCTGGCAACCTGGAAATGTGGGCTGGTGTTGTGCCAAAAATCAATTGACTGCCAAATGGCGGCAGCAGGAGCGTGCACGGGAGGACTTTAACAAGAATTTAACAAGATGACCACCTAAAAACAATTATTTGTTTGCTCGACATTATAGTAAAGGTGTGTCTCAGTTGAACTTTTACTTCATAAATGCACTTCAATGGTCAAATCAGCTGCATTTCTCTGGGAGCATTTCTCTGGCAGCGCAGCGAAATGAAGCTGATTTGACGGTTGCTCCAGGCATGATCCTGGAGCTGGATGTAGGTGGCTTTTATGGCAAACCGATTGTGTCATTAATAGCCACTTTTACCTATTACTTGGCATAACAGAGTGCCATCTAGTGGCTGAAAATGGTAGTGTTTAATATTTTCAATGTCAGAATGAATGAAAGCCAAAAATTGGTTTATAAACATGTGGGTAAAAAAACATAAATAAGTCGCTTCAGTGTATAAGTCACAGGGCATGCAAATTATGCAAAAAACGGTGACTTATAGGGCAAAAAATACGGTAATGTGCCCAAAGATAGTTTGTTTCATAATTAGCAGATTGCACAGTTTGGAGGATTTTTTATGTTCTGACATTTCATTTCTCGCCATTTGTAATTATTATTATAATGTATCAAAGTTCATGCTCAATAATCCAGGTTAAAAAAGAAAAATCCAACAAAGTTCAGTCAGGTCCTCTGGACGGTTTCTTTTTTTTTTTTTGTTGAGACGTGCCATCCTTCATCCAAAGGATTTTATCAGTCCAAGGAGCCCCAACAAACTCAGTCCCACAATCAGCACTTTCACATTGTGGACCAACCAGTTTGCTGGTGATAAGATGGTTTCTGGGGCCCTCCCTCTCCTCCATCAATGGGGTTTGTTAGTTTTTTTGTTGCTCTGTCGAAGTCCTTTGGTTGAAGGTCGAAATATCTCAACAAAAAAAGAAACTGCCCAGAGGACCTGACTGAACATTGTTGTATCATTCTGTCTTTCTAAAGTCATACAACACCTGATTTAATGCAACCAGGAAGTGAGTAGAAATGATCCATTTAAGAACGTAGGGTTTATCAGCATGGTAAGGTTCTGGAACAGATTTAAAGCTGAAAATTATCTGAATACATTTTTTATTAAGAACCTGAGATGAGTCAACCAAGGAAGAAACACTTTTATAAGGTTTACATTGGAAAAAGTTGAATAGACATACTGTATTGAAAATCCCCTAATCACTTTGCATAACATGGAGCTGTAAAAGTACCGTCAAGTCATTCGAAAACTACATTTTGTCATCACAGATGTCATCCAGAGCAGTCCTAAATCTGAAACATGTATATAATGTGGGACAGCTGTCCAAGTGTTGGACTTTTTCTGCTCACATTAAGAAACTTGTTGTATTTAGACGTTTACTGTTCAGATCAGCAGAAGTGATGGTTCAAAGATCAGTGTGTGCTTTCAAAAGCCATGTCAGATGTAATTACAGTATTTGTCATCAGAGACCGGAACAGAAGCAACAGGAGTATATATATACTGTATTTTAATCACAATTTAAATGTTGTTGTTTTAAATGCAAAGTGGAGTTGTCACATCTTTAGGAATAAGTCCCAAATGCAGTCGGTTCTTATTTATAGTTCTTAGAAAAGTACAGTTTTAGCATAAAAACCCTCCTCTCACCTGTTTAAGCTGCAGTGTTGAAAACCACTGTACAAATGGTGATCACGGTAAATCCAGTTGCACTTTGTCCTTTTAAGTTCTCAATCAAAAAGTGTTTAACACTCTGTAGACACTAGTTCAAACTCAAAGTTATGTTTGTTTTAATTTATTTTATCATCTGAGGAGCTGATCTTTCGATATTCTTGGCATTTTTTTTAGTCATGGTCTCTGCCGCCTGAGCTTTCCTTGTGAAGTGAAAGCTTTTAAATGCTGCAGACAGAAATTTTATACCCAGTGTGGTGTAATCCTGGACATTCCTAAACTGTAACAGTGACTTCATCCTTCTTTATTTTTATAAACCCAAAAGAAAAAAGAAATAAGAGCTTGAGATGAAGAGAACCTGACAGATGGTTGAAAAATGCAAGAAGTGAACAAGAGGAACAAATAACTCTTTTTTTTCCTTTTTTTTTCTCAGTGTTTTTTAGGGTAGAACTGTACAAACTTCCCTTTTTTATTTAAAGATTTGATAAAAACTGTGTGACTCAACATGAATTTCTGCTCACCACTTCATCTCTTTCAATAACTGCCCACTGCTCCACCTGGGGGTGGATGGGTTAAATGCAGCGAGCCAATTTATTTTATTTTTTATTTTATTTTTTATTTTTATTTTTTTTACCCTTCACAGTATTTATCCAGGTAGTCTCATTGAGCCACAATAACTCATTTTCAAGAGAGACCTGTTTAGGTCTCTTTAGCAGATGTGGGGGTTAAGGGCCTTGCTCAAGGGCCCAGATTGGGGTGAATGAGGGTGGAGGCAGGTGTGGGTGTTTCAAAGTCAAAGTCAACTTTATTGTCAGAACTGCAATATGTACAGGACATACACAGGATTGAAATTGCATTTCTCTCAGTCCCTCGGTGCAACAGTAACCATTTAAACACTAAAACACTAAAACATTTAATAAACATAAGCATAAAATAGTAAAAGTGTAACACTGTCCTGAGTTTTTGCATAGTAGTATAAAAGTATGAAAATTTACACCAACACTAAAACACTAAACATTTAATGAACATAAGCATAAAATGAAATAATAAAAGTGTAATACTGTCCTGAGTTTTTGCATAGTAGTATAAAAGTATGAAAATTTACACCAACACTAAAACACTAAACATTTAATGAACATAAGCATAAAATGAAATAATAAAAGTGTAATACTGTCCTGAGTTTTTGCATAGTAGTATAAAAAGTATAAAAAGTATATCTAAGTATAAAAAAAGTAAAAAAAGTACCTTTTCCACTCACATTTTGATGTTGTCGGTACCGGGGCTTGAACCGGCGATCTTCCGATCACAGGCCTGACCTCTGCGCCACCACTCCCCAGATTGTATGGGAACATACAATGATGACAACACATAACATTAATTAATTAGTATATTCTGAGAAAGAAAAGGCAGTGATTGATGAATTATTTAAGTTGTTTAAAGTGTAGTTTGTAGAATCAGCAGTTTGTAAATGATCTTTGCTTCTAGAGATAAAAATGTGTAAGCTTTAGGATATGAATGAACAAATACTTGAAAAAATATATATTTTCAGGTCAGCGGGTCAGAAGGTCCAGGACTGTTACTTTTACCAGATCTTCATGGACAAGAAGGATAAGGTTGGGGTCCCGACCATCCAGCAGCTCCTGGAGTGGTCCTTCATTACCAGCGACCTCAAGTTTGCTGAGGTAAATTTTTGTTTGTATGTTTCTTTGTACTGTATTTGTTTGATGCCATTTATGAGATAAACTCAGCTGTAGAGCTTTTTTGGCCCAAGCCCCCAGCCTGAATTTTGGCCTGGGTTGGGCAAAAATATGTGCTTGATGGGCGGGCCGGGCTCGGGCTTTTGATGCAGTTTTAATTGCGCATGTGGCCCTGCCCGCCCTTTGCTCTTATCACACATCTGAGGATTTGCAATTGATCCACAAGTGACATAATGGAGCTGGAAAGTATTAAACAAAAGCTAAAAACTGGAGAACTCACTCTACAAAGCCAGCACAGTGAAATCTGCTGATGTGTGTCAGGTGCACACTCAGGTCCGACCGGCCACTTGAAAGAGGTAAAAAAAAAGATGCGTTAATCTTCAGATGGAACACCGGATCATCGTCCGCGTGTGTCCGCTTACCGGCTGGTTGAACGAGGTTAAAAAAAAGTTGCTTTACCGGTAATCTTCAGATGGACAACCGGATCATCGGCCCCGCACGCCCTCTGACGTGCTGGTTGAAAGAAGTAAAAAATAAATAAAAAAAGTTGCATTAAGTCTTAGATGGATCACTGGATCATCGGCCACGCGCGTCCTGCTCGGCACTGTGCTTTTATTTGCGGTGAAGGAAGTTTTTTTTTCATTCATTCAACCTTTATTTAGGCAGGTTAATCCCATTGAGCCTCGAGGACTCATTCACAAGAGAGACCTGGCTAGTTGCAGCATCTGAAGCTACAAAAGCCGAAGGGAGCAGCGCGTTCAGTTAAAATTGCCTTGTTCTATATTTTTTCCAAATAATTTTGCTCTAAAACATTTTTGTTCATCTGTATAATCTTTATTTTTTATCTTTAGAGTTGATTTTTTTAGGATATTTGTTTTGTACGTTAATATCTTAGGATATTCGTTTTGTACGTTAATATCCCTTTGGTGAAACAAGAAATCTTATGTCTTCCTTTCTTTGAAATGTATTTTAAAAATATCATGTCAAACTGATTTGCTTACAAAAGCAATAAAAGCTTAATTAAAAAAAAGTTATTTTTTTCTTTTCCAGGTTCGGGCCTCTAATTACAGTTAAATGATCGGGTCAGGTTGGATTTTTTAGGCCCGCATGCAACTCTACTCAGCTGATGTTCATCATTTTTTCCTGTCTTTGTTTGTCTCCCTCCCCAAGGCTCCCTCCTGTCTTATCATCCAGATGCCCCGCTTTGGCAAAGACTTCAAAATGTTCAACAAGATTTTTCCCTCCTTGGAGTTAGACATCACAGACCTCCTTGAAGACAGTGAGTCGGAGCTAATATATTTATTTTGTTCACTTTGTTCACACCTGTGTGGCATCTTGTAATAATGGTTGAGTTGTCAGCTGAGAAGGCTACACTTTTTTCTTTAAGAACACCAGACGAAGCTTTGTCTTTTTTTTGGTAATCTTCCAGCTCCAAGGGAATGCCGTATCTGCGGAGGCCTGGCTCTGTACGAGTGCAGAGACTGTTACGAGGACGGGGATATCACGGCTGGAAAAATTAAACAGTTCTGCGAAAAGTGCAACACACAGGTAAACAATAAACGTTACGTTATAATAATTTCATGAACATTGCTAAAACATTAGTTCTAGACGTTGCAAGACTTGTCCACGAGGTGGCGCCAAATTCAAAGGAATCGTATTCTGTTTGTGACTGAAAGTTTCTGCTGCACTCTAACATGGATTTATTTTTATTTATTTGAGTTAGAACTTAATATGAAAAAAGCATTTTGTGTGTGTGTTATCTATAATCTGTATATTACATTAAATTCACATTTAAATTTTTCTTTTAAAGTTTCATTTAACAAACCACAGTGACAAATGGTGTATCCGATGATACTGATTTAGGTTCATCTCCACCCGAAGAGGAAAACCCATCGACACAGCAAACTGTCCGTCCCAAAGGAGCTCCAGGAAGGTATGGGACGTCAAGGCACTTTTCCCCGCCAGAGGATGGAGCTGTTCGCTGTGCTCTGCATCGAAACCAGTCACTATGTGGCCTTTGTCAAGTATGGCAGCGCAGATTCTGCCTGGCTCTTCTTCGACAGCATGGCTGATCGTGATGGTGGGTGTCACTGAAGTAATCTCTTAAATGTGACTGAAAATATGTCTGATTGCTTTAAAACTACTTTAAAAAAGTGTAACTGTTAAAATGATTAAAATAACACATTTTTCAAATGTTTTTGCTGTACTCGGTGTATTTCCCTACTGATGCTTCTGGTGGGTTTGCAGGAGGGCAAAATGGTTTCAACATACCACAGGTGTCTCCCTGTCCAGAGGTGGGGGCCTACCTGAAAATGACTCCAGAGGAGCTGCACACCCTGGACCCCAAAAGCATCCAGGGACAGGCGAGACGCTTGCTCTGCGACGCTTATATGTGCATGTATCAGAGCCCAACCATGAGCCTG
>JBBPBX010018857.1:31550-45112 GCA_038048925.1 Garcialebias charrua
TTTCGTCCTTCATCCAAAGGACTTCTTCAATCTGAGGAGCCACCAACAAACTGAGTCCCACAAACAGCTCACTCCCATAGTGTAAAAAAAGAAAGAAAACAGTTTGCTGGTGATAAGATGGCCTCTGGGGTCCACCTTCTCCTCCGTCAACTCCTCTGAGGCAGACCATGTCAAAGGTTCAAAACAACAAAGTTCATGCGCAATAATCCAGGTATTAATCCAACAATGGTCACCTGGACGGTTTCTTTTTTACTGAGATGTTTTGTCCTTCATCCAAAGGACTTCTTAAATCTGAGGATCCACCAACAATGTCCAGATGACCAGACTGAGCATTGTTGAACCTGGATTATTGTGCATGAACTTTGGTGCTTTGAACTTTAGACATGGTCTGCCTCAGAAGTGTTGACTGGGGAGAAGGTGGACCCCGGAGGCCATTTTATCACCAGCAAACTGTTTTTTTTTTCTCCCACTATGGGAGTGAGCTGTTTGTGGAACTCAGTTTGTTGGCGGCTCCTCAGATGAAAGAAGTCCTTTGGATGAAGGACGAAACATCTCATCAAATACAGAAAGTGTCCAGGTGACCTGACTGAATGTTGGTGTATTTTTACCTGCATGAACTTTGTTGCTGTTTTTTTCTGCCTGAAGATAAAACTGTCAGCCATCATCTCTCTCTCTTGACCAGATCAGTCAAACCTGGGTTTGGTTTGGAGTTAAACCTCCCAGCTGTGCACATGTGGCTTCCTCATCCAATCTTTGTCATGAGCTCCTGGCCGCTGTTCAGCCACTTTAAACTCATCGCAGCACTTATGGGACTCAGAACCACTTAGCAATGTTTAGAAGCGGCACATAATTGGTCTCTTTTACGTGGTACGTGCCATCTCTCCAGGTTGCTCCTCTTGGGTGAAAATTAACACCTGCCAAAAATCAAATGTTGTTTACTGCCCTCTGCTCCCCATCAGAACCCGCAGCCGGAGATTCTTCTATTTTAAACGTGGATCCACTTTAATGAGCTGAGCGTGTGTCCTGCTGCCTTTCTGTGGCCTCGAGTCACCGCAGAGATAGAGATCTGAAGTAATGGCCGTCACCGCGTTCTGACGTCGCTTCGTCCATGGAGATTTATAACTGCAGCAGGCTTCTTCTCTCGCGTTGTTCTTCGTGTTTGAAGCCGTCGTTTGCTCAGGTTGTTCATGTGGGAACTGGTTAACCAGAAGCACGTCGGAGCCGGACAGATTTATGATCTGGATGCTGCAACATCTGTCAGAACGCTCAACACCACTGCAACCAACGCTGATTTATTTATGATTAATGTGCTCTCTTTGTTTGACATCAGGTTTGATGAGTGGGGGAAAAAAAGAAAAATGAATTAGATGAAGACGTCTGAGTCATTAGAGGTTTGTTGCTGATCCTCATCGTACTGTTGGACCCGGTTTGGTCTGAGCTCCAGCTGTTAGACAGATGGACTCCCAGTCCTTTGGTCTACAGAGGAGCTCATGGTTCACTCAGTGACTGCAAGGAGCCCAAACCATCAGCCCTCCACCACCGTGCTGGTAGGTTCCTGTGTTTGGTTTCCTTTTGGAGCTCTCCTCTATTCTGCTCCAAAAGTTGCAATAAACTGTGTGGAAAATAAATTTAACAACCGTGGTGTTTAGTAGAGGCGAGTGGTGGATCTCCAGACCAGACTTCACGGCAGAACTTTAAACGGGTCACAGGAAGTTGGACTTTCCACGACTGAACTGCTGTTTTCACGTCTTTTAACACTTTTTTACACAATCACAGGTTAGCAGAGGATTTGATCACAGAACAATCAGGTTAGAGTCCGATGATGTCACATTAACATGTGATCGGCCTAAACTTTGTTTACAGGTTTGCACATGTCCAGAGGAGGGACAGTGGTTTGGACATGTCCAGTGGAGGGACAATGGTTTGGACATGTCCAGTGGAGGGACAATGGTTTGGACATGTCCAGAGGAGGGACAATGGTTTGGACATGTCCAGAGGAGGGACAAAGAGAAGATATGGATGCAGTTAGAGAGGACATGAAGGTTGGAGTGAGGACAGAGGATGCAGAGGACAGAGAGTGAGATGGAGGAGAAGGACTCGCTGTGGCGACCCCTGAAGAGGGAAAAGCCAAAAGAAGAAGATGATTTCTTCCATAAAACATTGTTAAAAAAAAAAAATCCAAAACATTAAAATCCTGTGATATCATCAGGACTAGGGTTTGGCATCGAGTCTTGATTGGAACCAGGACTAACACTCCGATTCTCCCGGCATCGTTCAAATATTTTATTTTCGATTCCTATTTTCAATACCTATAGTCCACCAACGAATAAGAATCCGCATGCAGTTTGTGTGCAACCATGGAAAGAGGACAGCGACGATTGAAAGTGTGGCCTAACTTGAATTTAAAAATGACCAGTCGACACAGTAAAACACTTGTAATAAGATTAAATCGTGCAAAGGAGGATGCACGACCAAGATGATTAAACATCTCCAGGTTCATGGTGTAGAAGAGTGCCCCGTCTTTGACACGCTGCACCGGCCTCCACTGCCTCCTGCTCCGACCCACAGTCAACCCACTGCAGTCAGAATCAGGTAAGTAAAACAATAAAATATGTCTTATACCAACTAACAAGTTACACTTGACCTTAAGTGGTGGGTTAACTCAAATGCAAATACAGTACCATGCTAACGTTAGCTCGTTGTTTCATGGACAAACAACCAGTTCATAAGTTTGATATTTATACACTGGTTCAAAATAGCCCTGTGAGAAATTCATAGTAAAGTTAATAAAAAGTAGTACCGGTAAGTAGACTTAAACTTCAAAGATAATTTCAAACTATTTCATCCAGAAATAACTGGTTAGCTAGTTTATTTAAACCATGTAAACTTTTTTTAACCCTGCCCCTAAAAATATTTGGAATGAAGAATCGATAGGAACCAGAACTGTTCAAATTCAAACGATGCCCAACAATCAGGACCTTCACGGGTCAAGAAACTTGCACATCTGGTTTGTAGTTTTCAAACAGCGGCTGTTTGTCCGAGGCTTACTTTTCAGTTTGTTTCTTTCTGCGTCTCATTGTGCAGGGGAGTGGTGGCGCAGTGGTTAGTGACGGTGGGCCTGTGATCAGAAGATCGCCGGTTCAAGCCCCGCTACCGACAACATCAAGAAATGTGGGTGGAAAAAGGTGAAACACCCAATGCCCTTAACCCCCACCATCTGCTCCCTAACAGTTCTCTCTTGAAAATGAGTTATCGTGGCTCAATGAGACTACCTGGATAAATAAAGGGAAAAAAAAATAATTACCCAATTACCTCAGCAGTCTGGGAGTGACAGACACAGGTGTGTGGTTACCATGGTGACTCTATGGCGCCGCGCTGGCAGCAGCTTCAGTGTTTGTTTTCCTCTACAGTTTACTGTATACCTCACAACAGAGGCATTTTTTCTATGCTCAAATTATTACATTCATGATGGAATTTTTTTGTTTCTTCAGAAATCTTTCAGTTTATTAAAATAATATCTTCCACGCTTGTTTTCTTTTTAATCATGAAGGTTTGACTTTAAGTTTGACAGAAAATAACTGAAGTGCTCTGATAAATCTTAATAAGACGACCCAGCATTCATTGCTGCTGTTCCAGTTCCTGCCAAACGGATGGTTGTCCTGAACGCCCACACCAGGAGCTCAAGCCCAGAACCAGCCCACACCGACCCCGGTTCCCAAACCTCCACCTTCCCTGTCAAACATCTGAATGGAGGCCCGAGTCCAGGCCGACGCCCACATGTCATCGTCAGGCCGAACGGGGCCAAACTCCCACCACCGCCAGGGTCCAACGGGCTGCTAGGGTCCGCGGCTGCTTCCCGTGTCCGAATGCATCATCTGGGACGAAGCTGGGCGCTTCTCGCCGGCGTCTGTTGGGGTGAGACCTCAGACACCCACCATGAGAGGGGGGCCGCACAAATTATCCCTCAGAAAGCTGACGAACAATCGCAGCAGGCCGGTCCAAGAACCGAAGAATAACTGCACTGGAAAAATAAACTGGTTCAATTTAACCAAGAAAATCTTTGTAACGTTTACATTAATTTGATCTTGTTACAACCAGAGTTAAAATCACCTAAATTATATCACATCAAAACAAATTAGACATATTTTAACTAATGCTTCTCTTGTAAACTTTAAACTAAAAAACATTTTTTTAAACTTATTTACCGTATTTTCCGGGTTATAGATCGCACCAGAATATAGGTCGCATTGTCCAATTATTGCCAAAAAATTGTAAAATCCATATATAGATCGCACCAGAATATAGGTCGCACCTACGTCACCGCCAACGTAGCGCGTCATCCACCGCTGACGTGACGCGTCACCGCTGAGTCAACCCGGAAATATGGACAGAGTGTTTAGCTCTGTTGCAAATGTCTGCCACAGGAGCGCACAGCAAGGCTTTAAGAAGATTAACACTGTAAAAACAAGTATTTGTTTGCTCAAAATTATAGTTGACATTATAGCACAAGGGTTAGTGGTTTATTAGCCGAGTGGTTTATTAGCTACAGGTAGTCCCCGATTTACGAGCGAGATCCGTTACAACGAGGCGCTCGTAAACCGGAAATCTCGTAATTTGGAACGGCCGCCACGCTTCTCGTAAGTCCGGAATTTCGCTCGTAAATTGGAACGGTTTTGCTAGCGCGACTACGAACACTCGTTTTTCATCGAAAAACTGCTTATGAGTGCATAAAAATGATCGGAAACGTGTGTCCACATGTTTAGCTAACGAACTGTGGTGAAAAAACACAGGAAAACTCAGTATTTTTTGCGTTTTTTCCAATAATTCGCCAGCTCGTAAGTCTGGAACCTCGTAGATCAGAGCGCTCGTAAATCGGGGACTACCTGTATTTGCTAAAATATACACGGAAATGAAATGGAAGCTAACACGAGACTATTCCGTCTCTAAAAAACGAAAAAAAAAAATCACATTTTATCTCAAATGTTTAATACAGGGCAACAGTTTATAAATTAAACCCATATAATTACACTCTGGGGGCAGAAAAAATATCCGCCGAGTGGTTTATGAGCTATACTGTATATCTAAATAGTAGTTATCTGTTTACGGTAGCTAACCGCTAATAAAAGATTGTTTTTTTTTATCTCAAACATCTCATAAAGCTAGTCAGTTGTAAATGTCCATACAGTGATTATTATTCTGTAAGTTTCATAAAAATCCGCCTAGTGGTTCTTGACTTATCTTGCAAACAAACAGCTAACAAACACAGAGCTAACAGTAGTTACCTCCAGACCAGGAGGCCGGGCAGTGACAGAGTCAGTCCGAGCAGAGGAGGCTTTTTTCGGACACATGAGCTAGAAACGGTCGGTGGACTCTCTGGAAGTGTCCTCTAGTGGACAAAAGTGGTACTGCACCATTTTCTGCCAAAATGAAAAACGGTCACATCTGAGCCAAAAATGTGTCTAAAAATATGGGGGAAAATCCATAAATAGGTCTCACCTCTCTATAGGTCGCAGGGCATGCAAATTAGGCAAAAAGCCGCAACCTATATTCCGGAAAATACGGTAGTTTTTTTTTTTTTTTAGTTTACACTTTGGTTGTACTTAATTAAATCAAATATCTTATTTACTACAAGTACTGTACAAGAATTTGTTAAGCTTTAAACATATTAATTATTTTTAATCAATTACATGAAGTTATCTGCTTTTGGATAAATAATGAAAACATGAACTGTTAAAAAATCCTCTTAAAAATAGCGGTTTGAAAATGTTTGAAACATTTGTACTAAATCTGTCAAATATATTCAATTATTATCTAAAATAGTATTTGGAAAGAGGAGTGTGATGCAATTACTGGGTATGTTGCTGAACAGCCTGACACACATTGTGGGATTTGATTATATATCAAAACAACCTACCATACTCAGTGTGAGTTGATTATAAAATACAATTCATTCAACCTTTATTTCGTCAGGTTAATCTCATTAAGCCTCGAGGACTCATTTACAAGTGCGACCTGCTACAAACTAAAGAATGATGACAACAATAACAGTAGAAATTTTCTTAAACAATCAACAATAGACAAACATAAGAGAGACCTGCCATACCAGTATAATTTGATTAAAACAACCTTCCATATGGTGTGAATTGATTATAGAACAAAACAACACACCATACTCAGTTTTATTTGATTATTGAATAAAACAACATGCCAAACTCTGTTTGATTTGATTATAAAACATTCTGCCATTCTCTGTTTGATTTGATTATAGAATAAAACAACGTGCCATACTCAGTATTATTTGATTATAGGATAAAACAACATGCCGTACACGGCATACACACGAAATCTGTGTGATTTCATTATATAATACAATGTGACCTGTCATACTCTGTGTTCACCCCAGATAACTAAGTTGTCAGGTAATCCCCGACTTACGAAGGGCCGACCTACGAGGTCCCGGATTTAAGAGGTTATCATATTTAATAAAAATATGAAAAAAAAAAAACTTTTTTTGTGTGTTTAAATGTTCTTAATTTCATGTGTACAGCACTTTGTTGCAGCTGTGGTTGTTTTAAATGGCTTTATAAATAAGTATAATTATTTTTATTATGGTTTTTTTACAATTTGAAGCGTATTCGCGCGACTTCCGGTGTTTCCGGAATGCATCCGTGTCAGTCATTTTAGGTCGGTCAAGTGAGGTCCGCCAATACAGTATCGGCACTCGGCAGGCTTTAGATGACTGTTTCTCACATAAGAGGATGCCTCATATGGATAAATTAGCTGGAAACACTCGCTGAACTCTGTGGATGTCTGAGGCCTGGAGCAGCAGCCGCGATCGCTCCCACCGCGCCGCGCGAGACCAGCAGCTCATGGTATGAGCTAAGGCTAACATGCTAAAGCGGACCTTAGCCTCGTAGCTGCTGCAGACAGCCGGCTTTGTGCGATCAGAGGTTCCTGGAGCTCGGCTCGATGTCTGCCTCGCAGCCGAAGATATCGGGGGACGCCGAGCTAACTTGGAGAAACAAATCCGACAGCCTTTTTGGAGGTGCAGCTAAACCGGACTGCCCGTAGCTGCGGACTAGCCGTGGATTCGGCGGGGCTAATGCTAACAGGTGCAGCTAAAGGCGGCGCGCGCAGACGGCTTTCGGTAAGTTATTAAAATCTTTCTCTGGCTCCAAATGTATGAAGTTAACATTCTAACAGTCCTTCCTGTAAACAGTTTAAAACTGCGTGGTGCTGCAGCAAGCTGCGAAGCTCGGACGTAATGCAGCGGAGCGGAGGCAAACAGACGACAGAAGCTGCTGCTCAAAGTAAGAAATTTATTTTTTATATACATTATGCTCTTTTAAAATGTTTTAAAGTGTTAGGATAGGCATTACCGCACATGTAGTGTATCAGTGGCGGCACGTGCGGCATATATACATATATACAGGTAGTCCCCGATTTACGAGATTTTCATCTTACGAGATAGTCGGAGGAGCGGAACTCGCTCGTAAGTCGGGGAATACCTGTATTGTTACCAAATACCAGCTATCTCTGTTAAATGCCATGGACGATGAATCTTCAGCTACAGTTTTTAGATTGCAGTTTTTATTGAAAACACATTTATTATTTTTCTAATTTAACAATTTTGTATATTTATTTACTGGATAGAGAACTAGATAAAACAATTAATTATCATTTTTTGGTAATACTCTTCAAAATCCCTTTTTACAGTGCTGGAAACAAAAACAGACACCTACACTCAGATTAATTAATGGCATGAAATTAGGACAGAGCTTTTTGTTGCGTTTTAGATGAAAAATAATGCATTAAACAGAAGTTTAAAACCAACTGGTGAAGAAGGAAGCAGAGATTTCCTGTCAATGACAGAAGTTTAGAGACGACGACAGGAAAACAAGTCGGTGTTCATCCACTGATTCATCGCTTTAATTGACTTTAATACCCTGACAAATGGGTTTTCTGAGCTTTTCGTGCTGCTATTTCGGGAGATATTGGGTGGCAGATGAATAAAAGACTGAGCGAGAGCATCTTGTGCGTTTGCAGCAGGTGGAGGGTTAAAGGTCGCCTCGAGGCCCGCTCGCTCAGTTTCTCTCTGTGTTCTGTTCTTCGGTGACTGGACGTTCGTCATTGTGTTTGTAGCCGGCCGGCGGCAGAGTGGGAGCCGGTCCAGCCGTCCATCTTGAGAGGAAGATTTCGGACTGGGCACGAGCTGGCCATCTGCAGCTCCAGGCCTTCGGCAGCCAAACGCAGAAACACTTCGGCTACTGGAGCGTTCGGGGGAGGGAGGATGATGAGAGAGTGTTGCTGTTGCATTTATTTTTGAAGCTGAAGCTTCAATTCGTCGTGACAGGAGAAAAATACATTTCTTTAAAAACTGTTCACAGGAACTTCTGCTTTTATGGCACATTTCTTTTTACAACAAACTTCTTAATTCCATTAGAGGAATACTTCATCCTGCAGTGAAGTTTATTGTCTGTATGGGTTATTACTTGACAAAACATAAAGTCCTAGCATCTTTAAATCATGCATGTCACCTGCCGCCGTATCAGACTTTTAAACCATGATCACCCTTTGATGGCAAAATCCAAAAAGGAAACCTTGAAAATGTCAATATATTCATTTGCATGTGATATCTGGCGTGATCTGTTAGCATGTGTTCTGGATCACCCTCAGCGACTACCACACAGATTTTAGATCAAAATAATGATCCGAGTTAAAGCCTGTTAGCTGATCAGCTGCGGTGGCCATCTTGAATCAGGTCGACTTCAGGAGTTATTCTGTCAAAGATGCACACCAGCGGTTAAGGAGAGGAATTTAATATGTTTGTGTCACATACAAAACAGTCCGGCGCCGGGCAGTTTATTGTGAGACAACGCGTTTGCATACGTGGTCGTAAAATTTGAGCTTGGCGCGTACATGGTACGCTTGTGCCTCTGCGTACGTACGGCGTACGTACGGCGTAGTGCGGTGTACGGCCGTACGCAGAGCTATGAGGGGGCCTTTACTTCTGAGAACTTCATGGAAATCTGTCCAGTGTCATTCTGGAACCTGATTAGTTCTCACCAGAGCCATATAAAGTGAGAGTTGCGACACTTCCATAGAGTTCCATTGTAAGAATGGAATGCGGAAGTCACGTGGGTCATGGAGGGGGCGATTTGTTCCATGGCTCTGGTTACAGTCTGAAGCTGCCTGCAGTAGCGCTCCGTCGCCGCCAGAGGGCGCAGCTCCACAAGGTTTCCATAGCCGTAGTTTGGAACGATTGACCGCCTGTCGGCGAGATCAAAGCGTGTCGGAACTCTCTATATATATGGCTCTGGTTCTCACTGGTCAGTGGGGAGGCTTCTGATTGGCTGCTGTGTGTTTTTCCTGTTTGGCTATGCTGTTAGCAAAAAAAAATTTTAACCACAAGATAAGTTTTAATAAAACTCTCAGAATTACAGGGTAATGTTTGGAGTGAGACCAGTTCAAGATGGCCACCACAGCTAACTCATATTAGCCAACACACAAACAGCTATAACCCAGTGAATTTTACAGATGTTGAGCTAAATGTTGGTGTGGTAGTAGCTGAGAGTCATACACAATGCATACTCAGAGTGCTAACAAATCACATGCGAGTGCACGTATTGTTTTAGGTTTGACCAGAATGACTACAACTTCATCATTTCTCATCATAAAATCATCTTAATGTAAAACTCTGAAAAGGCGGCGGGCAAAGGAATTCATGTTAAAATGTTTGTTCTTTAAATGCTGTTTGGGTTTTTGCTTTAATTTCAACCAAATTTTCCATACAATGGTGCTTCCGATTCACTCACAAATATATAATATTGGATCATTTTCCTCATTATTTAAATGACCAAGTATAATATGTTTGTCTCATTTGTTTAACTGGGTTCTCTTAGGACTTGTGTGTGAAAACCTGATGACGTTTTGTGTCATATGTATGCACAAATATTGAAAATTCTGAAGACTTCACAAACTTTCAAATTATGTAAATTCTTTATTATAAAACCATTGAGCATCTGCCACTGTTTCCTCCCTCTAATCATTATTTCCTATACCTTCTTCTTCTTCTTTCGGCTTCTCCCTTCGTCAGGGGTTGCCACAGTGAACTAAGCCGGATGCCCTTCCTGACACAGCCACAGACCACTGATCAGTTCCTCTACCTCATCTAATAATTTCCTCCTATACTGTATACTAATTTCATAATTTCCTCTTCCTAATCTCACCATTTCCTCCATCTAATCTCATCTTTTCCTCCATCAAATCTAATAATTTCCTCCTATTCGTTTCATCATTTCCTCTTCTTAATCTCGTTTTTCCTCCATCTAATCTAATAATTTCCTCCTACTAATTTACCGTAATATTTCCTCTTCCCAATCCCACAATTTCCCCCATCTAAATTCATAATTTCCTCTTCTTAATCTCACTGTTTTCTCCATCTAATCTAATAATTTCCTCTTCCTAATCTCACAATTTCCCCCCATTTAAATTCATAATTTCCTCAATTTTATCTAATAATTTCCTCCTACTAATTTCATATGCTGGTGAAGATTCTCAGTCATCCAGGACATGATAAGGACAGGACATGATCTTGTATTGAACGCCTTTTTGATACTAATTTCTTAATTTCTTCTTTCTAATCTCACCATTTCCTTAATCTAATCTCATAATTTCCTCTTCCAAATCTCACCATTTCCTCCATCTAATCTCATCCTTTCCTCCGTCTAATCTAATAATTTCCTCCTACTAATTTCATAATTTCTTCTTTCTAATCTCACCATTTCCTTAATCTAATCTCATAATTTCCTCTTCCCAATCTCAACATTTCCCCCATCTAAATTTATAATTTCCTCTTCTTTATCTCACTGTTTCCTCCATCTAATCTCATAATTTCCTCTTCCTAATCTAACCATTTCCCCTATTTGAATTCATCATTTCCTTTTCTTAATCTCACTGTTTCCTCCATCTGATCTCATAATTTCCTCTTCCTAATCTCAACATTTCCCCCATTTAAATTCATCATTTCCTTTTCTTAATCTCACTGTTTCCTCCATCCAATCTCGTCATTTTCTCTTCCTAATCTCAACATTTCTTTCATCTAATTTCATCATGTGCTCTTCCAGATCTCACTGTTTCCTCCATCTAAACTCGTCATTTCCTCCATCTAATCTAATAATTTCCTCCTACTAATTTAATCAATTCCTCTTCCCAATCTCAGTTTCCTCCTTTTTATTTAATCCTTTTCTCTTCCCAATCTCACCATTTCCTCTATCTCATTTAATCATTTCCTCTTCTTAATCTCACCGTTTCCTCAGTCTAATCTCCCGTTTGTCTGATAACAAGTGGTCCAATTACTGCCGTTAAACTAAACAATGATGAAAAGCAGCTTTTCTCAGCCTGAGTGTGAAGTTCCTGCATCTTCAGGTAGCTTCAGGCAGCACGGTGTGCGTGTCTGTGTGTCTGTGTGTATATCACAGCATGTGGGCCTTTTTCAGGTTGTGTTGTTGAGGAGGAGGCAGGAAGGTGACATCATCTCCTGCCTGCAGCGGAGCTCACACCTTCAGCTCTCAGACAGGTGAGAAGCTCCAAACAATCCTGAGCTCGTAATGAGGATGAGCACTGCTCTCACACGGAAACATCCGCTGCAGTTTGCTTATAGGTCTGAGCAGATTTATGAATATTTTATCAACTTTCTGTGATTGTATGAGAACAAAAGTTAAACTTCAGACTGACACATGGGTAAAAGGTGGAGTTTGTCTACATGAACAGATCTTACTGCTTAAACATTTGTTTGTTTGTTTTAGAAAAAACTATGGCATGGACAAACTTTTATTTTGAAGATAATCTGTGAGCTTTATGTTGAAACCCCAGGTTCAAACCTCTTCCTGTTTCCTGCCGACCCTCTGACTGAATCCTCCAGAACAACAAAGATCTGATTAGAGACGACATGAAGTTCAAGACTTTACAGGATCTACCGGGGCGGCCATGATGGAAACAGAGAAGGAAGGAAAGCATGCTGGGTAAAGTACCAGTAGTGTCAATGGTTGTCATGGTGATTCCCCCTTTTTGGTGCTTAGTGAAAAAGGGAAGAGCAGCAAACCACAGCACTTCATGGTGCAAACAGAAACACAGAGTAAAAATTGAGCCTCAGACAAACGGCCTCTGTGTGAAAATTAAAAATCAGATCAAAGAACGTCTTGACCTGTGTGGAGCAGAAGGTTCTGACAATACCACAGGTTCTGTTAGATGGTTCTACAGGGCTTATGGAGAAGATATTCACTTCCTGTTTAGAAGAGAAAATCTGAACTTGGATACAATGGAAGTCAATGAGAGTTTGGGTGACCTCTGACCTCTGTGAGGAAACCATCAGTCCTACAGCAGAGAGACACACAAGACGTCAGAAACACTGAAGCTGGGATGCTGAAGCTGGAGAAGAGGGAAGATTTTTGTTTGCAACAATGTTGAAAAGTTCATCATCCCATTAAATTAAAAATCCTGTGGTAAAATCTTGCATTTTAACCTGTGACTGTGTGAAAAGTGTGTAAAGATATATGAAAAGAGCAGTTCAGTCATGGAGGGTCCAACGTTCGGTGACCCAGTTAAACTGGCGGTTCCGTTGTGAAGTCTGCGCAGGAGGTCCAAACAGGACTGGGTTTAGCTTTCTTACTGAAAACTAAATACCATGGATGGATGTCTTTCGCTCATGACCCGGGTTCTGTTCGTCAGATGATGACCAACCAATAAAATGCTTCTTTGAAAACATTAAATACACGAATAAATAAAGAAATTAAGTTTTTGTTTTCATGTTAACAGAGCTTTGTCACCCGCTTCAAACGTTATCAGCCATTAAATGGCCGTTATTAGTTATTATCATCCCCATATGTAGCGGTCAGACTGCACCTCCTGTACCTCCTAGTAGGTTTAAAGGTACATTGTTAGCGATGGTAGGGATGATAATAGGCTCCGTTTTTAGCTTTGTTAGCGCTCATAATAGTTTCACGTGGTTAGGTTTAGAGTAAGGGTCTTGGTTAGGTTCAGGCACAAGGGTAAGGGGGTTAAGTTTAGGGTTTGTCCTCTGGGTCAGGTGTAAGGTTAGGTTTAGGAAAAGGGTTATATAAGTTGAAATTCTTTTAAAAAAGACTCTTCCTGGTTTACCCTGGTGAGACGCTGCCTATTATCAGCAATAATAACGATAATAACGTATCTTTAAATCTACTAGGAGGTAGGTGGGACAGTTTCACCACTACATATGGGGATGATAACTAATAACGGCCATTTAATGGACTGATAACATCAGAAGCTGCTCGCTTTGTTCTGTCGTGTCCCCTTTGAGTCAGAGTCAGAGAGTCTTTATTGTCATTTGCACCGCATGTGGTACATGTGATGAAAACGAGATTATGTACACGGGGTCCCAGTTACATCCAACACTAAAAGGGATGAACCGGGAGCCCATGAAGCTGCAGCTGGTCTGAGCGCGGCCATCTTGGAATGAAAGATGGCGCGGCCATCTTTGCTGCACTTCACCAGTCAGTAAATATACATTTTTGAAACAAGCAGCC
>JBBPBX010018858.1:0-30562 GCA_038048925.1 Garcialebias charrua
TGACGAAGGTCCAGGGGCTGACGGTCCAGACCTTTCCCCCGGTCCCGTAGCTGGAGCAGAGCTTGTCCGCGGGGTTTGGACTGAAAGCCGCAAAACATGTGGGGAAGCCCGCCACACCACCCGCACCTGCAGATCAGTTTGCCACAACATGCAGGAACGCATCCACAGGTGTGCTTCTCAGGTTGGTGCGCGATAAATAAACGTCGCGCTCCCGGCGCTCGGAGTCGGACGGGAGCGAACGCACGAGAAGGCTGGAGCAGCTCTCGATGCCATCACCAACCTGTGCGGGGCACTGGCGACCTGCTCTGCTCGGATCACAGCGTGGGCCACGCTGCTACAAAGGCGAGTCTGGCTCAAACTGTCCCCCTCCATCACAGAGGAAGTTTTAACATCAGGGGCCGATCTCAACACAGGGTCTGTTCTGTGAGCACTACCAGACCGTGTTCGAGTAGCTGCGCTCATCCACGGACGCGCTCGAGCAGGTGAGAAAAAACCGCAGCATGCAGAGACTTTCATCCCCATCACAGACCTTCGCTGTGCCGCAGACCCCAGCTCCGTCCAGAGGACACCCGGCTCATTATTACCAGCGGGCCGGGAGCTCCAGAGGCAGGACCGCCAGTAGACCTCATGGGCCAGCCAGCACCAGGGTGCTAAAGGAGACATGTTTAGAAAGTGACGGAGTGGAAGGGTTGAGTTCAGCAGTTTTTTTGTTTTCTGACAATAAAGATTCTGTCTTTGAAAACAGTGTTTGTTATTCAGACATGCTGGTTGCCTCTTTCCGAGGTCCGTGTGCACGCATCTCCATGTTCGTGCGGTACATACAAAACAAATTCTTTCACACAAAGCCGGACTACGAGTGGTTTCGATGTTCCCCCGGTAACCACTCCAGCACCGCCTCCCCACACGAAGACGGGGGCAGGCGTACATGACTGCCAGTAGGCACTCAGTTTTGCAGTGCACAGTCATGTCAGACAAACATCTGCACTTGTTAACACAGTTAACTGTCATGAACCTGGCCTGGACACATTGGTTCCAGCCAGGACATTTCTGTCTTCTCCAACAACGAGTCAAACAACAGGTAATGTCACTGACCGGTCTCAAAAAAGACGTTTCAAACGTGTGTCAGGGCTGCACCCGTGAGGCGGCGTGCAGTAAACGTCCCTTTTCAGACTGGCCTCCCTTGGGCCAACGCGGACTCTGTCCACTTAGCGGCGGTAGAGGCCAGGTTATGTCTCCTCAGGCAGCAGAACAAGATGGCTGCCCCCTTGACAGATCACAGAGCGGTTTGGCTGCAAACTTGCTCTCTGAACAAATGGTTACGGCGTCTGGTTCGCGACGGTTACACTCTGCAGTTTGTAATGACACCGCCCAGGTTCAACTGAGTTTTGGAGACGAAACTCTCCTCTCCTGCACAGGGGGCGGCGCTGAGATTGGAACTACAGGAACTTTTGGCGAAACACGTCATTTCCGGGGTTCCTCCGGACGACGAAATGAACGGGTTTTATTCAAAATATTTCCTAGTTCCCAAGAAATCAGGGGATCTCAGACCGATTTTACCCTTGTCTATTTTCAACGACTACATTATGAAACGTCCTTTTCATATGCTAACATTGAAGCGTGTTCTCGAGAACATGACGTCAGGGGACTGGATGGTACTAATCGATCTCAGAGACGCTTACTTTCATATACCGATTGTCCCAAAACACAGGAAGTTCCTCAGGTTTGCCTTCAGGGAACCTGTTACGAGTTCAATCGCCTACCATTCGGGTATGCGCTTGCGTCGCTGACTTTATGAAGATCATCGAAGTAGCGTTACAACCGCTGCGTTCAAGGGGCTTCCGAGTCATGTATTACATCGACAATCTGTTGCTCCTGTCTGGATCCAAGATGGAGGCAGCAACACAGACGGAGATTCTGGTGAGTCATCTGACCAGTTTTAGGCTCCGCTATAAATTGGGAGAAAAGCTCTGTTTCACCAGCTCAACAGATATTTTTTCTGGGTGTCAACTTATGCTCATTAACAATGAAAGCCGTTCTCTCGAACCAGAGAACAGATTCGCTGACGTCACTCCTTCACCGCGTCCGGCCACACACCACGGTGTCGGCGATCACAATTATACGGATGTTAGGAATGATGGCCGCTGGCCACACGGTGGTCAAACTAGGTTTATTGAACATGCGGAAGTTGCACAGGTGGTTTATTCGTCAGAGAATAGACCCTGTATGCCACAAAAGGCGCCAACTCACGGTCCCCTGTCTGTGAGGACGGACCTGGTGTTCTGAGGGAATCCCAGGACTCTGTCAGAGTGGGTTTCCCTGGGCAAAGGCATGTCACGGAAGGCGGTCTTTACCGATGCGTCTTTTTCCGGTTGGGGGGACATGTCAGCCTCAGACAGTGGGCGGGACGTCGCCACCTGGCACGTCTCACCACATAAGCCTGTTGGAGTTATTAACAATACACAAGGTTCTGAAACACTTTGTGCACATGCTTCATCAACGGGATGTCCTCGTACACACGGACGACATAACAACCGCAGCTTACTTAAACCGTGAGGGCGGGGTTCGATCAGCCCAGCTGTTGAAAACAGCCAGGGAGCTGCTCTGCTAGGCAAACGTTCACCTCAGATCACTGAGGGCTGTTTACATCCCAGGTGCGCTAAACAGAGGTGCCGACATCATGTCGAGAGGGGGGCCTTTGGACAGAGATTGGATGTAACACCCGGACCTGTTGCCTAAAATCTGGACCAGGTTCGGGAGGGCGGAAGTGGATTTGTTTGCGACACAAGAGAATTCACAGTGCCCTATGTTCTTCTCCCTGAGTCCCCTCGACCCCCCCCGTTGAGGATGGACGCTTTGCTCACAAACCGTGGCAGAGGGTATTGAGTTATGCTTCCCTCCAGTTCCTCTGCTATCAACACTGCTGGAAAGAGTGTGAGAGGAGGGAGTATCAGTCATTCTGATCGCTCCAGAGCGCGTGAACGCACCATGGTTTCCGGTCCTGCAGCAGCTGACAGGCCGCTTCTGGAGACCTCCTTGGAGAGACGATGCTCTACTGAAGGCAGGGGGTGCAATAAGGAGCCCTCCGGTGATAGGCCAGCATCTGTGGGCTTGGATACTGAACGACAGCGTCTAGAAAACCTTGGTTTCTCTAAAGATGTCATTGGAACCATTCAGAGCTCACGTGCACAGTCTACAACAACTGTTTACGCTTCAAAGTAGGTTGCTTTTCAGCACTGGTGCGTGGAGACACATCTGGACCCATGTTCACGTCACTTGGTCCAATTTTGTCACTGGGTCCAATTTTGTCTTTCTTACAACTATTGCTAGACAGAAATCTGGCTTTCAGCTAGGGGTGGGCGATATATCGAATATACTCGATGTATCGCGATATTTTAAATGTACGATGGTTAAAAGGGCTATATCGTGTATATCGAGGATCCTCCTGCTGTCGCGCGGGCTCCCACTCGCCCCCCTCCTTCCTGCAGGCTGCAGGAGGACGGAGCCGGGGAGACTTTCAGCACAAGTGAACACGGCAGATATGAAGAGCGCTGCCAGCTGCTGAGGGGGAAAAACAATGTTCTTTCTGTCAGATGAGGGCATAAAAAATATTTTTGTAGACTATGCTGAAAATAATCCCGACGAAAGGTCGGAACTACGAATCTTTTTCACCATTTAAACAGCGGAGTGGAGCATGAACGGCAGAACCAAGTGTTTTTACAGCTGCTGCTTCATTAAAACAAACCACGGGTCTGAGCTCATTTAGTCATGCGTGCACCGCAGAGAGAGGTGGAGACATTAATAAATCAGCATTTTATCATTATCGCTAAAGATACGGTCCTTAGCGGCTAACAAGATGGCTAACGCGTTAGCCGTCTTCTTCCACAGCTGAGACTGACCGTGTCTTTAGCGTATATAATAAACTGCTGATTTAATAATGTCTCCACCTCTCTGTTCACGTTTCTGAGTGGAGGCTGTCGTGTTTTTACACAAGGATTCAATGCGACACTTTGTAGAGCAACTTAGAGAACGTCTTCGTGAACCCGGAAACAACCCCCTGACCCTTTCACAATAAAACCGGATACAGTACACAGAGGCTCACATTTACTGCAGTACACAATACCTGTGATAAATCTGTTCTTGTTCAGAGGTTTTGCAGACATTGCCTGAACTTGGCACAGTTTGAAACTTGTGCACATTTTGTGGTTTGTTGTTAAAAATTACCAGCACATGCAAATAGTTGAGAGTTTTTACCTGTGACTGTTCTGGGTCAGTAAATTTTATGGCCACCGTTTACACTTGTTTTTGTATTTTAAAGGCCTTAAATGTTTTGATTTAACATTTTTTTATGTTAAAAGCACAAGAGCACCTTTTTAAGTTTAAATTATTTATTCTTCCTTTTTGCTTGAAGTACTTTTTTATGTGTGCAATTGATGGTTAAAATAAAATATTTAAAGGGGACCTCAGATGTATTTTTTAAATTTTTATGGTATTTCTGTGGGATATCCAGACCCTATTCCTTCAATTTAATGCACAAAATAATTATTAGATAATCAATTATACCCTTTTTAATTCTGCCATTTTTAACTTTCGTTTTGAACGACCGGTTTCTTGAAGTCCACGCCCTTCAACGATCTGTTCACGCCCTCTGTAACAGCCAGTATCTGTAATGTGTTGTTGTTTTAAAATTAGCTCTTTTTTTATTACTCATTTGACTTACTGTTAGTGTTAGCTTAAGATAACTTACCGAAACCCGTCTGAGCGCGCCGCAGTTTGCTGCTCCTTTTAGCATTAGACCACCCGAATCCGAAGCTAATGTTAGCTTGTTCCTCTTCCGGTTTTCGCCAGCTCCGCTCGTTGCACGCGATGAGATTTTGGGAGTTATCGCTGTTCCAGTGAAGACAACACAAAGTTCACCAAGTGTCTCCCGTAAATTAATCTGTAAGGAGAAGGTCCTCTTGCTGCGAGCCTGCTGCGAGGCTGCTGCAAGGCTGTACAGTTGAAGCTCCGCTCCATCGCGCCGGAAGAGGGTCCCGTCGAACCCGGTCCTTCCGCCTGTGGTCCGCTCGTTTAATTTTTGCCGGCTGCGCGTTGGCAGCGATCGCAAATACACTAAAAATTGAACTAAAACATAAAAATAACAATTATACTTTATTTATAAAGCCATTTAAAAAAACACAGCTGCAACAAAGTGCTGTACACATGAAATTAAGAACATATAAACAAAAGATGAGATGAAATCATGAAAAACAACAGTCATGTGTTTAATACAGAAGTGGGTTGAGCCTAACCAGGGGTTGCTAGGTGAGGGGCTGGACTCAGGTTTGATCTGATTGGCTGGCGGCTTGTGACGTCAATAAATGCAGGAAGTGTGAATCCTGGTGTATTTATCAAAAATAAATAAATCTACTTAGAGTAAATAAACCACTGGGTGCATTTTTTTGGCACAAGGACTGTTTTTTTATGAAGTAAATACCCAAAGTTTAGTAAAAAAACATTAAAAAGTGAATTTTGCATGTGTGGTCCCCTTTAAGTTTGTTCAAATTTAGTGTTGAAATTTTTAAATCAATTTTGAATCATTTTTTAATTGATTTTGGAGATATAGCGATATATATCGTGTATCGTGATATAGCTAAAAAATATCGCGATATAATATTTTCCTCATATCGCCCAGCCCTACTTTCAGCACCATTATAACGTATGCTGCAGCAATTTCTTCATGTCATTGGGGGTTTAATGATAGAACAGTGTTTGATCATCCCCTAATGAAACGTTTTTGAAGGGTGCTCGCCGTCCTAGGCCGGTTTCCCGGTCCATGGCTCCTTAATGGGACCTGGTTACTGTGTTAAACACACTAACTAAGGATCCTTTTGAGCTGCTAAATGAGGTTCCACTACAGTTTCTGTCATTTAAAACGGCTCTGTTGCTGGCTCTTATGTCAGCTAAAAGAGTGAGTGACCTTTCTGGACTGTCTGTTTCTCCTTCCTTCTTAAAGATACAAGGAGATGGGAGTTCTGCTGAACTTAGGCTTAATCCAGCATTCATACCAAGGGTCATAACGTCATCATTCAAGTCCAGGATTATCACACTGGACGGTTTTTGCCTTCCTCCTCACTCTAAAGCAGAGGAGGAGCAGCTACATTTGATTTGCCCGGTTCGAGCTCTCAGATGTTATGTAGAATGCACAGCCGCAATACGTAAATCTGAAAAGCTCTTTGCACATTTCAGAGAAGGCTCTCAGGGTCAACCTTTGACCCCTCAGCGGTTGTCGCATTGGTTGTGTGAGGCCACCTCCCAGGCTTACAGTTCTGCTGGCCTTCAGCCTCCCGAGGGCATTAAAGCTCATTCCACTCGAGGGATGGCGACTTCCACAGCCTTGTTCAACGGTCTGTCGGTACAGGATATCTGCTCTGCAGCTTCCTGGTCGTCAGTAACTCCTTTTATCCGTTTTTATCTGCGAGATGTCTCCAGCTCCTCTTTGACATTTTCTGTTCTCAGGGTTGCAACGGAGTAAAAACTTTTCATTATCAATAACATTATTGATTAAATGACACAGTCGTTTCTGTCTTTATTGATGGGTGATGCAGTACAGCAGAGTCAGTAGAACGTGTGCTTCCTGCTTCTGACTCTGCTTCGGTTACTTTGTTATTTCACCATCAGTTATCAGGTTTCACCTGCTAAGTACCTTCAGTGAGGGTGGCGGTTGCCAGGTTGTTTGGTCCCAGTCAGAGCCAGTGAGGCATGGACCATATCCGGCTCCGCCTTTAACCCACTAGGGCGTGGCTTAAAGGACGGCAGCCTGCATGAGATAGAACGTTGGTTACGTATTGTAACCCCAGATTCTATGAATGCAGGCGTAACCCTTTAAGCCCCTCGGCCTCCCTGGCTCTCAATTGGCTAAACATTTTACCTTGTTGGGAGTCGATTCTCGGTCAGCAGCAGACTAAATAGCAGACCGAGGCGGGGCCCACGGCAGGTGGGCGTGGACTAGAAGTCTTCAGTGATTGGCGCGAAGTACAGGGGTAAACCCACTAGGGCGTGGCTTAAAGGGCTACGCCTGCATTCATAGAATCTGGGGTTACAATACGTAACCAACGGTTTCTTTTCACAAAGATGGCCTCCTTTACTCCTCTCTCAAACCATTGTTCCTCTCTATCAAGGATGTGAACATCTTCATCCCTGAAAGAGTGACCGCTGGCCTGGAGATGAGTGTAGACCGCAGAGTCCTGACCTGATGATGTTGATCTTCTGTGCTGGGCCATCCTTTTGGCCAGTGGCTGTTTAGTTTCCCTGATATAAGACTGATCACAGCCCTCCTGACACTGAACAGCATACACAATATTACTCTGTTTGTGCCGGGGGACTGGATCTTTGGGATGAACCAGTCTTTGCCGTAATGTATTTTGGGGTTTAAAAGCCACTAAACCCCTAAACCTTCAAATGATCAGGTGGTCGGTTTACATCTATACGGCAGTGGCTATCTTGGATTATGATGTGACATCTCCATTTTTATAGCGACCTTTTTAATACCTAGATGCAGCCACGTCACAACAAAAGTTGGCACACTGCTTATTTTTTCAAGTTATCCAATTCACAAGGTTTGCATGTATACAAACAGTACATATATGGTGGCAGCAGCCATCTTGAAAAGGAACTGTTCGTATGCCTTCATGCAGTAACACACCGAAATGGAAGTTGGTATCTCACTTTTATTTCAATTTCTCATGCTCACAACTGGGATGGACATTCATGGTGGATAAAATAAAGGTAAATATGTTGAAAAGTATTAAATTGATAAAAAACTAACATCAAAGCACCCGTTTTCTAAACGAGCTGATGTTCTGACACATGAATGGCTGACTTTGGCACAAAGTATGCAGAAGAAATCAGATAACAAACACTGTTAACTAGGAATAAAAAGATTAGTGTGAATGCTGAACCAACATTCCAGCAATAAAAAGCAACAACAACAAAAAAGGAAATTGATGCAGTTTAATAAACTCAACTGAGAGTCTTTAATTGTAGCTAAAAGCACTGAGACTGAAAGAGACGAGGTTAAAGACTGTTTACCTCTGCAAGAGGCTGCGGTCGCCGCTCGATGCTGAACTCGGTGTGACAGAGCTCACAGAAGCTGGTGTTAGAAGACGACAGCCACTTCTCCAGGCAGCTCTTGTGCACCGTGCCCAGTGTGCCTGTGCAGTCGCACGGGGACAAGAGACCCTCGCTGCTGCCTCCCTCGTGACAGATACGACAGATTGGACCATCACTGCTGCAAAAGAACAAAATAAACTCAAGCAGGAAGTCTTCTGAAACGTGAACAAAATATTTGACCTTCTACATTAATGACAACGTGTGAGGCCAGGTCTAACCTTTGTATGCTCATGGATTTGTGGACAGAGGACAGAAGTCGTCCATTCATGGCAGTGATCTGCGTGACGTAGAGCGCCTGGCACCCATCGCCACCTGATTCCTCAGCGACTTTCCACAAACCTGCGCTGCCGGCACAGTGGCACAGAGAGCCGGGCAGGTGGCAACACACACCTGTCGTCATGATAACAGAGTCCAGACACACAGAGCTGAGGGCGTGCACGCCTGAAGGTGATGTAGGCAGCAAGGAGAGCAAAGCTGAGGGGATGTCTGCAGAGAGATGTAACAGTTGTGTGAATGGGTTAGGGTCAACGAGGGCACATATTGTTGTAAAGCATTTTTAGTAACCTGGTTGGACAGAAAGGCTCTAAATAAATAAATACAGCTCATTTACCAATTGACATACAAGATTGTAACTGTTATTTTTACAGATACTGTACTGAGCTAAACGTCTGTGTAGTAGTAGATGAGAGTCATTCCAGTCACATACTCCAAGCACAATTCACCTCTCAAGAGTCATGGTTAAAACCTCACCTGGAAGTTGGTGGGTGATGTGCATTCTTTTTAAGGAATATGAGTTTAAAATGTGAAAATAACAAATTTGTCAGGCAGCACGGTGGCGCAACAGTCAATCAATCAATCAATCAATCAGCTTTATTTATATAGCACATTTTAAAAACCGCAGGGTTAGCCAAAGTGCTGTACAGTAAAACAAAAGATAGCTAACTAAAACTATAAAAAACAAAACAAAAGCAGCATACAAAAATAAAAATACATATACCAGTCTCACTGCAGGTGGGTTAAAATGCCATAAAAGAACAAGATCACGTGTTAAAAGCCAAGGTATAAAAGTGTGTTTTTAAAAGGGATTTAAAAACAGGAAGAGAGGAGGCCTGTCTGACACTCAGTGGCAAATTGTTCCACAAAAACAGGTAGAGCTGCTGCCTCTCAGTGAGCAGGTCCCTGGTTCAAATCCTGGTCTGGGGGTCATTTTGTGTGGAGTTTGCATGTTCTCTCTGTGCATGCGTAGGTTTTCTCCGGGTACTCCGGTTTCCTCTCACAGACCAAAAACATGCATGTTAGGCTGATTGGTAACTCTAAATTGTCTCTAGGTGTGAGTGAGAGAGTGAATGGTTGTTTGTCTCTATGTGTCCCTGTGATGGACTGGAGACCTGTCCAGGGTGTACCCCACCTCTCGCACATTGATAGCTGGACATGGGCACCAGTGAACCCAGCGTCCCTAAAAGTCTGCTCACTCAGACTCATGTTCGTGCTGCTGTCCAGCGTATTATTATTATTATTTTTTACTACTAGTGCTTAGTGTACAGAACCGTATATTTATTAACAGTTTTCTTAGTCCATATCTTAGATCTTATTACTGTTTTTCTGTTACATTTTATACTTTTGTTGGATGTAATTGGGACCCTGTGTACACAATTTTGTTCCACCACATGTGGTGGAATGACAAATAAAGAACCTTGAAGATAATGGATGGATGGACAATTTTGTCAAAACAAACAAACAAAAGAATGTGACATAAAAGGAGTAAATATTCAGATTCAGATTCAGATTCAGATAAATATGCAATCAAACGCACATTTCATTACACTGTTTTCTTATGGACGGATCAGCCTCTGTGTTAGCATGTTCCATAATTTGTTTTATGTTTTAATTTAATCAAGGATTAAAAAAATACTAAACGTAATGCCTACGTGTGGGGGGGACGGGCTCTGACTGTTGTTTGTGCCTATGCACCGAACAACAGTTCAGATTACCCACCCTTTTTGGAGTCCTTGGAGGGGGTATTGGAGAGTGCGCCTCCTGGGGACTCCCTTGTTCTACTGGGGGACTTCAACGCTCACGTGGGCAATGACAGTGAGACCTGGAGGGGTGTGGTTGGGAGGAACGGCCCCCCTGATCTGAACCCGAGTGGTGTTCTGTTATTGGACTTCTGTGCTCGTCATGGATTGTCCATAACGAACACCATGTTCAAGCATAAGGGTGTCCATATGTGCTCTTGGCACCAGGACACCCTAGGTCGCAGTTCGATGATCGACTTTGTTGTCGTCTCATCTGATCTGCGGCCGCATGTCTTGGACACTCGGGTGAAGAGAGGGGCGGAGCTGTCAACTGACCACTACCTGGTGGTGAGTTGGCTCCGATGGTGGGGGAGGATGCCGGTCAGACCTGGCAGACCCAAACGTATTGTGAGGGTCTGCTGGGAACGTCTGGCAGAGTCTCCCGTAAGACGGAGCTTTAACTCCCACCTCCGGGAGAGCTTTGAACACGTTCCGAGGGAGGCGGGGGACATTGAGTCCGAGTGGGCCATGTTCCGCGCCTCTATTGTCGAGGCAGCTTATCGGAGCTGTGGCCGCAAGGTTGTTGGTGCCTGTCCAAGGGCGTGGATTTCATCTCATTATTGGGGGGGACCATAAACAGGGAAATTTTTTAAGAGCAATTTGGGGGGGGGTCGGCAAAGTTACAGTGAAATGTAATGCAAAATGTACAGAGGGAAGTTTATCCAAACTGCATGCATATACTATGCAGAATAATCAGCAATAATATTGATTTAAATGGCATGTATTTAGTAGTCTTAATACTACTATTAATCAGTACAATAGTGACACTCATTACTCTTATAAAAAAATTAATGTGTTCAATCTTTGCCACTTGTCAAAATGACAAGTGGCAAAATGAGAATTTTGCAAAATAGGTCCCCTCTAAATATTGTTTAAATTTCAGTTTGGCTTGTATTCATAGATTGCTGTGGTCAGTGTCACTGATAATCTGGTACCACACCTTCCCAAAATCTTAAAGCTTAAAAAGAAAACAGTTTTCAAGGAGAAGAAATACTTTAATGCAGGGGTCACCAAACTTTTTGAGACTGAGAGCTACTTCAGTGGGACCAAGAGGCACAAAGGTCCACTTGTTCGTTCCAAACAAATTTGCATGGTTCAACTTTAATTATAGTATTAATAATAATACATTTACATACATGTGAATATATGACTGCCTGATCACATCTGATCTGGTCTGTATTATTAAAGACTCCACACAATGATTTAGCTTGGTAAATATGATCAATTATTATTGATAATTACCAGTAGTGATTAGAACTCTCAATCAAGAACTTGAGTCCTCAGTTTGAATAATTTTTTGGCTCTTCTGTGCAAATGTAAATTGTTCTTAGCTTTGACTGGGAGTGTGGATGGTTGTTTGTCTCTTTGTCTGTCTCTGTGATGGACTGGAGACGTGTCCTGGGTGTCTCTGGTGACCTGTCCTGGGTGTCCCTGCCTTCACACAAAAGCAGCTGAGATTGGTTCCAGTCCTAAACAAGGGGGCATAATGGATTACTTATTAACTGATATTTAAACATAAAACACTATTTCTTTTATGTTAAACTCAATCTGTAACATTTGAAATTTATTGTATTTTATAAATATTTTATTAACTGTTTTGTAGAAATGAACACGTTTGTAACATTCATTCAAAATATGCCTTTTACTATTAACAAATCTGTAGCATTTTATCATTACTTCTTTCAAGAGCTCCACACCTGAAAATATGATGAATGTGAATCCATCCTGCTCAAAGCTGCGCTGAGATTCTTCTGTCTGTTGTGAGCCAGTTAGCATTGAAGCTAGCGTTTTAGCTGATGAAGTGTCGCTCCTCGTTGCGTTTTGCTGTTGCTACAGCCACTAATGAGACACAGACACACTTGTCTTTCAACACTGTAAAATACCTTTTCCTCCCAGTCACTGTCACCTATGTTTTAAGTAGCTACTTACTGGAAGTTAATACTGTAGTTTGTGCTGCTGCTCACTCCCACCCAGTGGCTCCGCACTGGAGCCTGTGACCAGTGTTGCCAGATAGAATCCAGGTTTTCCAGCCCAAAAATCTGTTAAACACCGCCGAAAAACCGCCCAATCAGAAAGTGTCACGTGACACATCACATACAGCAAAGCGGGGGGGGGGATAAGAGTTAGGTCCTCTGGATGGGTTAAAAAATTGTAGAAACGCTTCTTCTTTTATCCAACAGACTTTTTCTTTTTTTACTTCTGTATTTACAAAAAAAATTATATATATATATATATATATATATATATATATATATATATATATATATATATATATCGGTGTTTATTTGTTCAATGTGATTAATCAAAACCAGTTAAATGTGATCATTAGTGCTCTTTATTAAGAAAATCAACATGTCACATTTCAAGAACTGATTATTATAGACACATTAAATGTTCACTAATGAATATTTCTATATTTATCATCACAGTAATAGTGTTACACACATTATTAGTTGTTAACACTCAAAATTAGTGTTTACCTATACTGTAACCTAAACATTTAAGAAATAAACATTTTTATTAATCACTTTAAAAGTTATAAATGTTGTCTTTGGTGCATGTTTGCTTTCCAAATATATGTCCAAATGTCATTCACACGGTGTGTGTGAATGACAGGCATAAAACACTTTGTAAAACGGTGCTTTATGAAGTTCAGTCCGTTTCCTTCTATCAGTTGACCGGCAGTTCTGCCACATCCAATATGGCGGCCGCTCTGACGTACCGCCGCTACGGACCAGCCCACTCAACGAGGCGTCCACTAACTGCCTCACCAGTTCTCTGTTGGGATCGCCCTGGCAGATGACAATAGCCAATCAGTGATGGAGAAAGATCAGAGGAGCTATGAAATAATGATGAATGATTGTTTGAAATTCATTTAATAGTTAACTCAGAAACCGCCGATCTGACTCCAAATCCGCCCAAATTATCACCACCCGCCCGAAGCTATTTTTAGCCGCTAAGTAGAGAGTGAAAACCGCCCAAATGGCGGTAAACCGCCCAATCTGGCAACACTGTCCGCTGCTGTTGTTGTTCCTTGTAAACATTGGACTAAACCATTTGCCAACAGAGAAGGGGGGGTGGGCAAAATTTCCTTCTTTTTTTTTAGAATAATGGCAGATTTCTCTCTTTTTTTGCCTTTTTATATTTATATTGTTTAAAGACACGATTTCCTTTATTGAATTATTGGGGGGGACAGATCTATATTTCCCCAAGATTGGGGGGGTCCGGACCCCCCCGACCCCCCCAGGATCTACGCCTATGTGCCTGTCGTGGCGGCAACCCTCGAACCCGGTGGTGGACACCGGCGGTGAGGGATGCTGTCAGGCTGAAGAAGGAGTCCTATTGGGCCTTTTTGGCATGCAGCTCGGGTGGTTGCTGACGCAAAAACTCGGGCGTGGGAGGAGTTCGGAGAGGCCATGGAGAATGACTTCCGTATGGCTTTGAGGTGATTCTGGTCCACCATCCGATATCTGGGGGGAAAACGGTACGCGACCAACACCATTTATAGTGGGGGTGGCGTGCTGTTGACCTCAACTCGGGATGTTGTGAGTCGGTTGGCGGAATACTTCGAAGACCTCCTCAATCCTACTGGCACGTCTTCCACTGAGGAAGTGGAGCCTGGGGACTTTGGGTCGGGCTCTCCAATCTCTGGTGCTGAGGTCACCGAGGTGGTTAAAAAGCTCCGCGGTGGCAGGGCTCCGGGGGTGGATGAGATTCGCCCGGAGTTCCTTAGGGCTCTGGATGTTGTGGGGTTGTGTTGGCTTACACGACTCTGCAATATCGCGTGGACATCGGGGGCAGTTCCCTTGGATTGGCAGACTGGGGTGGTGGTTCCCCTATTCAAAAAGGGGGACCGTAGGGTGTGTTCCAACTATAGGGGGATCACACTCTTAAGCCTCCCTGGTAAGGTCTATTCAGGGGTTCTGGAGAGGAGGGTCCGTCGGATAGTCGAACCTCGGATTCAGGAGGAGCAGTGTGGTTTTCGTCCTGGTCGTGGAACACTGGACCAGCTCTACACCCTCAGCAGGGTCCTGGAGGGTGCGTGGGAGTTTGCCCAACCAGTTTACATGTGCTTTGTGGACTTGGAGAAGGCATTCGACCGCATCCCTCGGGGGGTTCTGTGGGGGGTACTCCGGGAGTATGGGGTACCAGGCCCTTTGATAAGGGCTGTTAGGTCCCTGTACGACCGGTGTCAGAGCTTGGTCCGCATTGCCGGCAGTAAGTCAGGCTCGTTTCCAGTGAGAGTTGGACTCCGCCAAGGTTGCCCTTTGTCACCGATTCTGTTCATAACTTTTATGGACAGAATTTCTAGGCGCAGCCAAGGTGTTGAGAGGATCCGTTTTGGTGGCCTTAGAATCACTTCTCTGTTTTTTGCAGATGATGTGGTCCTATTGGCTTCATCAGATCGTGATCTACAGCTTTCGCTGGAGCGGTTTGCAGCCGAGTGTGATGCGGCCGGGATGAGGATCAGTTCCTCCAAATCCGAGGCCATGGTCTTGAGCCGGAAAAGGGTAGCATGCCCTCTCCGGGTCGGGGAGGAGGTCCTGCCCCAAGTGGAGGAGTTTAAGTATCTCGGGGTCTTGTTCACGAATGAGGGAAAACTGGAGCGTGAGATCGATAGGCGGATAGGTGCAGCGTCCGCAGTGAAGCGGGCGCTGTACCGGTCTGTCGTGGTGAAGAGAGAGCTGAGTCGAAAGGCAAAGCTCTCAATTTACCGATCGATCTACGTTCCCACCCTCATCTATGGTCATGAGCTTTGGGTTGTGACCGAAAGAACGAGATCTCGGATACAAGCGGCTGAAATGAGTTTTCTCCGCAGGGTGTCTGGACTCTCCCTTAGAGATAGGGTGAGAAGCTCAGTCATCCGGGAGGGACTCGGAGTAGAGCCGCTGCTTCTCCACATCGAGAGGAGCCAGTTGAGGTGGCTCGGGCATCTGGTTAGGATGCCTCCTGGACGCCTCCCTGGTGAGGTGTTCCGGGCATGTCCCACCGGGAGGAGACCCAGAGGAAGACCCAGGACACGCTGGAGGGACTATGTTTCTCGGCTGGCCTGGGAACGCCTTGGGATTCCCCCGGAGGAGCTGCTCCAAGTGGCTGGGGAGAGGGAAGTCTGGGCCTCCTTACTTGGGCTGCTACCCCGCGACCCGACCCCGGATAAGCGGAAGAGAATGGATGGATAAACGTAATGCAACTAGATGGGCATCATGACGGCTTAGTGGTTAGCACTGTTGTCTCACAGCAAGAAGGTCCTAGGTTAAATCCCCAGTATGTCCTGGGGTCTTTCTGTGTGGAGTTTGCATGTTCTTCTCGTACATGCGTGGGTTTTCTCCAGGTACTCCAGTTTCCTCCCATAGATCAAAAACATGCACATCAGGCGGCCTTCAGGCCCAGGCCTCCCTAGCAAAAGAAATGATCTCAATGGGATCTGCCTGGTTAAATAAAGGTTAATAAATAAATATAAAAAAGGATAAAGTACAGAAAAAAATAGTAGGGAAAACAGAAGGATGGAAAATTTTAATGATGAGCAGAACAAAGAAGGAAAATTTAGAAGTAATATTTAAAAAGTAAAATGTTGTGAAGACATAATTTTAATGGTGCCAACAAGTTTATCTTACATGAGATGTTTTGGCCCAGTTAACAACAAATGTTTGCTCAATTTCTGTTCGTATCAGTTTCCGTTTTTCAATTTACTCCACCAAAACTATTAAGTATATTTTCTGTTACTAGTTACATAGAAGTACCTCAACGCGGTTGGTTTGTCTTCGTCATTTCCTGTTATCTCAGCCTAAATAACATTATTGAGAAATGTATTGCACCACTTACTGAGAGGGCTGTTGTTTTATACAATACAATACAAAATTATTTATAAAGCACTTTAAAACAACACCGTTGGCCAAAGTGCTGTACACTAACACAAACAAGCATAAAACTATAAACTCAACAAATACCATAAAAGTGATGAACTACCAGATCAAAACAGCAAACAGTAAAAACTATAAAACAAATAACTTAAAAACAGTAAAACAAACATTTCAAGCTGTGTTAAAAGCCAAAGAGAAAAAATGTGTCTTCAGAGCAGATTTAAAAACAGGAAGTGAGTCAGTTTGTCTGACGTGCAAAGGCAGCTCGTTCCACAGTTTAGGGGCAGCGACTGAGAACGCTCGGTCACCTCTCAGCCTCCTGTTGGACTTTGGGATGACCAACAGATGTTGGTTTCTCAGATCACACCATTGGTTGGTTTTCTAATTATCTTTCCAATCGGAGGCAATGTGTTCAACATAACGGTACTTCTTCCAGTTATTTAACAGTTAAAAATGGTGTACCACAAGGCTCAGTCTTAGGACCAACCCTCTTTACAATCTACATAGTTTTTGATTTTGTACATCTACCTTGTGGTGTTTTGCTAGTTTTGATACTTTGCATTTCACTTTCTATTTCTCTCCTACGTTTTTTTGTCTTCTGTTGTTTGTTGTTTAAGGAAATTCTACCATTGCTGTTCATCATTCTTTAGTTTGTTGCAGGTCGCTTTTCACATTCATTTTGTAAATGAGCCCTCGAGGCTCAATGGGATTTACCTGACTAAATAAAGGTTGAATGAACATAGGTAATGTAGGTCAGAGCATCCCTGATGCAGCCTTACATTTCTATGCTGATGACACAGTTGTTTATTGTCGAGCTAAAACAGTTGCCAAGGCTTTCCAGCTTTTTCAATCCGCTTTTGACATCATCCAGTCAGATTTGTTCAGTCTCAAACTTGTCCTAAATGCTGAAAAAACCAAAGGGATGCTTTTTTCAAATAGGAAGTCGGTCCCAGCAGTTCTTCCTCTGATTTTATCCTCAAATGGTGTCCCTATTGAGCTTGTTGATTCCTATAAATATCTGGGTATCCTGGTGGATTCACATCTCTCTTTTAAGCTCCACGTGGAAAACCTAGTAAAGAAACTGAAAGTTAAACTGGGTTTCTTTTTCAGAAACAGATCCTGTCTAACACTGAATGCTAGGAAACGCCTTGTAACTGTGACTTTTCTTCCCTCCATTGATTACGGTGACATTATCTACATGAATGCTCCTACAAGCACCCTGCAGATGTTGGATGCTGTCTATCTATCATGGTGCACTAAGATTCATAACTGGCTGTGATTATCATACCCACCACTGCACCCTGTATTCACTAACTGGACATCATTAACCTCACGCAGACTCTTCCACTGGTACATTTTCATCTTTAAATCACTTCTTGGTCTGCTGCCTTCATACATCTCCTCCTACATGTCTTTGTGTGAGTGCAGCTACAGCGTGCGCTCTCAGGACATGATTACCTGCAGTGTTCCGTCAGTGAGAACTGAACTTGGCAAAAGGGCCTTCTCCTACTCTGCTCCTGCTTCCTGGAATATCTTACAAAAAGATCTGAAGCTCTCGGCCTTGACCTCTCTAAATGGCTTTAAGAATCTGTTGGAATCCTGGCAAAAAACAATGCAGACATGTTCCTGTTTTTGATTTTCTACATCTGCCTTATAATCTGTCTGTTTTGCTACTTTGATATCTTTGTTTTAATTTGTAAAAAAAAATAAAAAATCTGTATTTCTCTCTTATGTTTGTCTATTGTTGATTGTTTAAGGAAATTCTACTGTTGCTGTTGTCATCACTCTTTAGTTTGTAGACAGGTCTCTCTTGTAAATGAGTCCTCGAGGCTCAATGAGGTTAACCTGACTACAGAAAGGTTGAATGAAAAAACAACAGCTGATCTGCTGACCTCAGAAAGTGTGAGGGAATGTACGGCTGGAGAAGGTCGGACAGATACTGTGAGGCAAGACCATGAAGACATTTGAATACAAACAAAATAACCTTAAACTTAATCCGGAAACAAACTGGGAGCCAGTGTAGTGATTTTAAGACAGGGGTGATGTGTTCTCGTTTTCTGGTACCAGTTAAAAGACGAGCAGCAGCATTCTGAACCAGTTGAAGTCGAGTCAGTAATGACTGGCTCAGACCGAGGTAAAGTGAATTGCAATAGTCCAGACGAGTTGTGATGAAAGCATGGATTAAAATCTCAAAATGATGTGACAGAAATGGTTTCACCTTGGCCAGTTGTCTCAGGTGATAAAAGCTGGACTTGACCACAGATTTAATCTGAGCATCCAGTTTAAAATCACTGTCCAGCCTTACACCCAGGTTAGTTGCTGTCTCAGACAGATGTTTTGTTAAAGGACCCAGATCAGCATGGTCTTTGGAACCCTCACTGGGCTTAAATAACAGGACCTCAGTCTTTTTCTCATTAAATGTAAAACGTTGTGCGGCATCCATGCTCTGACTTCAGCCATACAATCCAGAAGTTGGTTCACAGAGTATTGTTTACCTTGTTTCAATGGAACATAAATTTGGCTGTCATCTGCGTTAAAATTAAAAGAAATGCCACGTTTCTGGATAATATATCCCAGAGGTAGTAAATACAGGGAAAACCGAGGGGGGCCAAGTATAGATCCCTGAGGTACTCCACATGTGAGAGGTGCTATAGAGGACTCCACAGAACCAAAACACACACAAAAGCTTCTCTCTGTTAAATAGGGTCTAAACCACTGTAGGCAGGACCCTGAATGTCCACCCAGTTCTCCAGATGAGACAGGATGATGTGGTGGTCCACCGTGTCGAAGGCAGCAGTTAGGTCCAGCAGCATCAAAACTACACAGTGACCAGAGTCTGAATGTCATTGCAAACCTTCAGCAGTGCTGACTCAGTACAGTACTGTGTCGAGTTTTAAAACAGGATTGAAACAGTTCAAGAAGGTTGTGGTCGTTTACGTAAACTGTTAACTGGTTGTACACAATTTTCTCCAAGATCTTTGAAACAAAGGGCAGTTTTGAAATAGGCCTAAAATTGGACATGTCTGTGGAGTCAAGACCGGGTTTTTTAATCAGTGGTGTTACAACTGCCTTTTAAAACTTGCAGGTACCTGTCCACTTGCCAAGCTACCATTTATGATTCGGGACACAGAAGGAGCCACCATGTGAAAAACCTCTTTAAAAAGACAAGGTGGGATGGGATCATTTGGAGATCCAGCAGACCGTGGTCCGTGATGGCTTTAAAAAAAAGGCAGGGTGACGAGCTCAAACTGACTGAAAACAGCAGAGCATGTGACAGAGATGGAGGGGTCACAAGAAGGAGGGCTAATGAGAGCTCTAATGTTTGCAACCTTGTTTTAGAGGTGGGCCACTTTATCCAAAGCAGAGTGATGTCAGCTGCAGTGAATGAACGAAACGTGCAGACGACTGATAAAACAGCTGCCCACAACTGATAACTCTTCACCTCGTGAGGAGGAGGAGGCACACAGCTGATTTACAAGTGATGCGTCTTGAAATAATTAGAATATTTTTGTGTAACAACTTTATTACAGATGAAAGTCATTGAGAAAAACATGTACTGTACACCCTAACTGATAAATACTTCATCAGTAAAAGCACAGAAAATCAGTGTACAGTATTAGTTTGTAAAAGTGTGTCTGCATGTTGCTTCTATTGAAATCATGCACATTTAATTTAACTTAACTTTAATCAACCAGGAAGACCTGGTCAAGAAGGCTGATACAAAATTAAATTACAAGAATATTATGTGTATATATATATATATATATATATATAAAGGGTCAACATATTACAACATGGATAAAAAACATAAATCCAAAGGACAATTATTACGTCTGACTCTGGATAATTAAAAGAAATATAATCAATAATTTACATCTTACAATATTTATATGTACTGTATATGTATCATAACATCACCTGCATCGAAACAAAGATAAATCAGTTTAATAACAAATATGCTTAAGCAGGAATGACTGTATCAAACAAAGGTAGTATAATGTTATTTATATCTTATCACACTTTGGTTTGATGAAGCCTGATTTATTTAAAACACAGGAGTGGATCAAAAAATTGGGGTGAAGTTTAAGAATCTGAATTTTAAATCTTATTCATGCAGAAATGTGATCAGTTATTGTAATTTCAATAAAAATGTCAACTTCCTGTTTTCCACATTAAGAGGCACAATCCTTGACCCAGATAAACAAAGTTTGATGTCATCCAGCTCTTTGAAAACACAGACAGGCTGTAAATGAGGGGATTAAACCTCACATTAAGGTTTGTAAAGAAGTAAACGTTGTAATGCTGACTTTCAGGCGCATCCAGCTGCAAACAGATGTGTGAGCCAATCTGTTGTCTGGATGGATCACACAGCATTGTGTCACAGCAGCGGTGTTTTTAAGAATAAACTAACAGTGTCTCTACAGTATATGTTACACATGGCAAACACATTGGAGTTCATGTTAATAGTCAGTTTGCAACATGTTTACTGCAAACAGTCAATGCTGACTGCAGTAACGCCAGCACCCTCTTCGGAAATGGTAGTATGCTGTTAGCTGCTAACAAACCGTGTGAAGAACAAAGTAACAACTTACCGTTTCAGCAGCCTCTGTTCACTTCATGTTTCACTGAGAAACAACACGAGACAAACTGCAGTTTTCTTAACCTTCTAAGCTGTTGTGCTACTAGTGCCTCAGCTGAAAACACACGCTGTGTGTCTGGTTTCCCACGACAGTGAACACACCCTGAAGCCTCCCCGTCTGGCTCTGAGGCTGGGTTGCCAGATACAAAAACCTGCTGGATGATGGGAGGGAGTGAGCCTGGCAACTAGCAAACAATCTGGCTGATCGCATCCTCTTTTCTCGTGATACGTGGGTGTTCACGTAAATATGAAAAATATATATTTTTTCATGGATGCATAAAAAGCCCCAAACTATCGTATATTTGAACTTTTAAATACTATGTACAGTAATCGTACTGTTTACGATTACTACGTTATATCTGGCAACACTGTCTGCGTGCGAGGACAAAGCATATGTGGCAAGCCGGTGTGACTAATAAGTGACCCAAACTCTTGTACAGTCGTTTTCGTTGATCATGGCATTCTTTTAAATTAACAACTAAATAACAACAAACAAAAAAATCTTCCACACACACACACATATATATATATTCTAAAAATTATACAGCTGCATGGGGAAATTAAAGGGCTTGCAATGCATAGATTCCTTGAAATGTGTATCACCCACCACCTTCATGCCAGAGTTTTAAAGGGGGCTGGAGTACATGTTGGGGAGGACTCTCAGTTACTACCACAACAAATTTAATTTCAATATTTGCAAAACTGACTGAGCTTTACACTGTCTTTCTGTTAGCTAATGAATAGCTGTGCTGGTCATTTTGAACAATGTTGAGACCTAAAGCTAAGGAGTTCAGAGATTAGGTTCTGAAAGCTTCATTAAAAAACTTGTTCCAGTTTGATTAACCAGAAGAGTCCAGTATTAAATGAGTCTTCTAAGCTTTCTCATTGCTTTTTATTAAGAGAATCTGTAAATGTCTCCCAAGAAAGATATATATATATTTTTCATTTTATTGTTTACTAACTTTTGATGGCTGGATAGAGTATACCAACAATAGAGACTCAACTCAGTCTTAACACATTCTACTGGAAAGGCCAATATAACTGTTAATAAATACTACAAAGTACTATTGGTTTTTAATAGTCATATATTTGACAATTATGACAACTTTGAAGCAGCTAACAATAATCTCTGACATTTTCTGGTTATTTGGTGGGAAAAAAGACATTACCAGCAGCAATGTTAGAATTTAAAAAATGCCCCCCAGCACTCCCAGAAACACTACCCCCTCATTAATTCATGTGCAAACTCATCAGGAACTCAACATGAAAATAGAAGTATCGAAAAATAACAGTTTGCCATATATTTCAATGGTGTACGCACTTTTTATTTCAGTATTTTCTGAGTGATGCAAAAATAGTACAATAAGCCAATTTGCTAACACATGCTTCATAGAAATGTACACAAAGTATTGAATAAATCATGTCAAAGCTTTAAAACTAAATGGAAAAAGAGGTAATTCCCTTAACGTAGAAACCTCTGTTTGGTATGAAATGGTTCAAATTTTAGTCATTACCTTTTGAAATGATTTCTTATAACACACATTTTTATTCTGTTCTGTTCTTAAGACACGTTCAGTCAATAACAATTAGCTGAAAACAAACAACAAAAACACATGTCTAAGAAATGAACACTTCAACCAGGAGACAAAAGTTTCTTCAAATTAAAATTGTTGACACAATAAAAATTACAGGGGAATTTCGTCAATAGAAATCTTTGGACTTTGGTGCAATAACAATTTTTGTCTAGAAATATTTTCAAGAAATGGTTTGGGATTTTTTTTGGAAGCGGGTGTTTTGTGGAGTTTTTATACTGTGGCCAAGACCAAAGCAGATTTTTGTCACCTTTAAAAAAAAAAAAGTCTCAAATGTTTTTGCAGTCTGTGTGAATACAATTTATTTTTAACCTTTACTCTACCATTAATTGAGCATTTTGTTATTACTGTAGTTGTATAAAGGTCTGTTGTTAGGTTTCCATCAATGTGGTCTGTTCCCACAAACACATGTGAAACAAGTAATGCTTGTTTGAACTGCAGTAAAACTTTGGTGTCATGTTTTGGTTAAGGTTTAGAAATAGTGATCCATAAAGTCACTGAAAGTTTTGAGATTGGAATCGTTTTCAGATGGTGAAAATTTGCATTGGTCTCTACCCGTTTACTACTGGTTAGCTTGACTGGTCAAAATCATCATGTAATAGAAGTAGACACAAGTCCAGAAGCAGGAAGTTAAAGCGACAAAGGGTGAGTGCCCCCTAGTGGCTGGCAGCAGTACAGTTATCAGTCACACCCTTTCATGTAAACAAACGAGACACTTGATTGACTAAAAAAACTTCCCCCCCCCCCCAAGTCTTTATCTTTGTTAACAAATCTTGTACCTGTGTGTTTAAATATCTTTTTTTTTTTTCACCACATAGTTCCCAACAGATGTCACACTTCCTACATCCAGATGTTTTCCGCAATACCAGTAGAGAAATATAAACTAAAGCAACAATGAACATGTGGCAGACTGATAATGGTTGTGTGCTGTTGGTTAAAGGATGCACACAAAAAATCAGTATGTGTTATATCCTGAAAAGGAGAAAGCACAAAGGTGGAAAAACTTTGCAAGTCAGCATCAAGCTCCGCCAAGTGTAGCTCGTCCATATCCACAGGAAAGACAAACTGAAACTGTAAGAATTTCCTGATATGGCTGCAAACATGGGATTTATGAAGCTAGGCTTGGACCATGTTCATGTAGAAGATCAAAAAGAGAATGGAGTGCAATGTGTGAATTCTGAGACAAGAACTAAAGCCCTTACATCTAAAGGCACATATAACATATTTCTGTTATACTGTGTACAAACAACACTGTTTACTTACTCAGCTCGTAATCAGAATGTGGATGTTTGTTGAGTACATCCTTCACTCAAGCCACTTTTGCTTCGGTTAAGCATGTCCAAATGTTTCAATCCAAGTAATTCCTGCATAGTGTATGTTCTTTTCTCATGAACTAAATAATTTACAATGTTGAAATAAGTGACAGCTGGGAGCTAGCCAAACAACTTATATCCACCGTGCACAGGAAACCCTGGTTAAAGATCTCCTACTAATGGTGGTTTTCTGGTAGGACTAGTTTCTTGAACAGTCTAATGGGAACTATTAGTTACAAGATGCAAGTGTCATTGATTAACAATATGATAACTAACAGGTTGAAAGTATGTGTAGACAGGACCTTCGTATTGAAGGCACTGCCCCACATCCCCAGTGAGCAGACTCTGGTTCCAAAAATACGTCATAGCAGCTCCTGTAAACCAGACATTTGGGCTTCACTTTTATACAATGGAAGTTGACGGAGTTACTTATTTATAATGTCAGTAGTCAGAACTAACGTCTCGCCCCTTTAACAAAAAAAACACCAGAGCTGACACACCTTGTTGCAAACACAATGTGAATTATTTTTCGTTCAACCTTTATTCATACAGGCTAGCCTCGTTGAGCCACGATAAAAAAAAAAAAGCACGATGGGTTTCAAACTGCCATTATTACAAGTTGCTAAAAGAGATGGTGCCATGGTGTTTTTGATTACTCTTATGTTTCCAATTATGAATCCATCCAGTTATGTCTTACATTCAGATTTTTTTACTTCCCGTTTTAGAAATACTAAGTTAATTGGTCTTTGGGTTGCTTCCACTGACTTGTTCCTGCTACTGTATGTAATTTATGTTCCTTGTGTTTATAACCCTGTTTTTTCTTACTCAACTTTTAACGTGTCTGTATTCTATGTTAGCAGCCATTTAGTTCTTATCTTTACCTGTTTGGATCTCTGTATGTTATCCTGCATCCTTTGCTTGTTTTGTTTCTGCTGTACAGCACTTTGGTTGACCTTGCTGCTGTTGTAAGTGCTTTATAAATAAAGTGGTATAGCCCCAGCTTTACTCAGATGCCACAGACTTGTTTTTATTTGCCTCAGTTCTGACCCTACTTCCTTTTGCTAGCATTTGTTATTTCATCTTTAGTTGCTTTCCTCGAGTTTCTTCTTGCCTGCGAATCGTCCGTCTCATTTTTGGATAAAAACTTTATTAAAGCGAACACCAGCCGGCTTCTTGGTTTTCTATTTGCATTTAGGTTCTTGTCCTGCCTTACAAGTACTGACAGAACCCGAACACGCAATAAAGGGTAAGCTAGCATCAAGTCTTTGAGGGTGTGATGTAAGGAAGACCTGTCTGACCAGCTGAGATTTGGACATATTTTACATGTAGAGGTCCATGTAAACGCTACAACGCTATACTTCACATGTCATTGGCTCCATGTAAGAAACCTCACATTTTCAGATGTAGCTGGCTCGACTGATGGTTTTTAAATAACCAGATGAAAGAATTAAAGAGGGGCTTATGCGACATTGTGTGTTTAGTGTCGAAGTGGTTGTTTTGCCAATTTGAGACAAATGACTGCAGTTTATTGCAGGTAAGATGCTGACCACTCATAACATCTCTATTTAAGAAAAGTCCATACTATTGTTCTCAGTCTGACCCGAGTCCGTTCAGATAAAACAAAAATGATCTGATTTTACAAAAGTCAGTCAGACGCAGTAGTTAATATACGGTACACCCCCTCCCCCAATTTTAGTGCTCTATGATAAACACACACACATGAATACACACAAAACTAACATTTGTTTCACATTTGCCCATTTTAAGTCAGTCAGTCACAACCAGTGCCTGGTTGATGCTGATTTCATGCTAGAACGGGCTCAAAGCAGAAACTGCAGATTACAGGAAACAAGTCCAAACATACCTTCTGCTTCTTCTACAGCCAGACCAGCAACACATGAACTGTTTTCATGGAGCTGAATCAGGTTTTGTTATGTAAGCTGGGAAAAGGAGCAGCTTGATGAGCAGGCCAGCTGATCCCTCACCAGGAGTGGCTCAACAGGATCATCATCTGCTGAATTTAAAAGGGATTGTAGTCCACTACAGCTTCAGCATCCTTAAAGCTTTACACACCTGGTCACCCAGAGGCAGAAATACATTTCACACAGTGCGTTTAGGAATCAGAGAACAAAAAGAAATGTGAAATGTAAGAATGATGATGTCCAACATTTCTGAAAATATACAATAAACTGGAAGCGATGAAAGGCGTATGACAGTAGAAGTAAGAGATCACAGGCTCTGGCAGCAGGGCAGCTTGTTTCCTCTTTGCCCGTCCATGGTCGGGGGGACGCTGATGTCCACAACGTTGTTGCCTGGTGAATCATCGTGTGCAGATCTGTCCGATATTTGCCTCTGAGATACAATACGGTAAATTTCTGCATGAAAAATGAAACAAAATCAACGACGACGTGTTGAACCAAGTGCGATGACTTACTAATTGAGGAGCATACACAAAGCTGCTCGTCACTTCTCCTACCTGTAAGACTGTTCTTGAAAGCTTCTTCGACGTTGGTGGAGTCCAAAGCTGAGGTCTCCATAAATGACAGCGTGTTTTTTTCTGTAGATGAGAAGAAACAGGCAGTCATTTGTAGTTCATGTTCATTTTAACTGCTGGAACGTGAACTTGATCTGAACTCGAATGTGAACTGGAGCTCGTCCTCAGAGATTAAAAAGTCAACTCTGATCCGTAAAGGCGCACGTGTGTCAGTGCACTGGAGAAGGTCTGGTTGCAACAGGGCGGCTGTGGCTGAGTGGTTAGAGCTGTTGTCCTCCAATGCAAGAGTTGGGGGTTCGAATCCACCAGCAGTCACATGTTGAAGTGTCCCTGGGCAAAACACTGAACCTCTCATTGCCTCTGATGTGTGTCCCATCAGTGTATGAATGTGATGAAATCTGATCAGTCTCTTTAGAATGATTTGTTCAACTATCTTTGTATAGATCTAGTAGAGTATTGTATGAATGGGTAACTGAAGCACAGATTGTGTTGTAAAGAGCTTTGAGTGTCTAGATAAGATACAAAGGTGCTAGATAAGTACAGTCCATGTAAAATGTTTTGAGAACTCTGTGTTCTCACTGAACTGCAGCAGCGTTTAATTGTCTAAGATGAAAGATACACTGAGCAACTGCAAAACATTCAAGACCAAACACATCTGAGGAGGGACTTCTCATTGAAAATAAACTGATTCGTATAAAATTAAAGAAAATGTGGGTGATGTGTTTGAAAACTGCGCGCTGACAGGATGAAGTGCGCACACAACAAAACAAAGGGTGAGCGACAGAAGCTGGGGTTGAGCACTGTGCTCTGAGGATCTTCAGGTATCCAATGGAAGGAGGAGTCCCCAGCTCCTCATGCGCCTCTACAAACAAACACTTCACTTGACATAAAAATACAATAATTTACCTGAGAATGCTCGAGCTTCATCTGTGGGCACGGCCCTGAGGTGGCGAAGGTCGCTCTTGTTCCCCACGAGCATGATGACGATGTTATTGTCAGCGTGGTCCCTCAGCTCCTTCAGCCAGCGCTCCACGTTCTCATATGTCAGGTGCTTGGCGATGTCATAAACTAGGAGGGCGCCGACTGCACCTCGATAATACCTGATGTTAATAAAGTAAGAAAGGTAAAAGTAGCTGAATTAACATGTCTAGACTTAAACATATTTTACAAGTACCGTACTGTAGTCTAAATTTAATAAAAATATATGTTTTATATTTTTTTTCATTCATTCAACCTTTATTTAGGCAGGTTAAACCCATTGAGCCTCGAGGACTCATTTACAAGAGAGACCTGGCTACAAAACAACGAAAGAATAATAATAATAATAATAATAAACTTTATTTGTATAGTCTAAAAAAGCTTAGTCTGGTCCTCTGGACATTCAAAAAACAAAACAATACAAAGCAAATTTTTTTATTTTATTTTAGCTTTGTTTTGTTTTTTGAATGTCCAGAGGACCAGACTTGGCTTTTTTTTTAGATTTTTCTACCTGGATTATTGAGCATGCATCAGGGTATTTATTTGTATAGCACCTTCCTACAATGCCTTGCATTGACCAAGGTGCTTAACAGGATAGAAAAGGTAAAAAAAATACTAAATACTAAAATACCCAAAGTAATAAAAGTTACACACTGAAAGCTTTTTTAAACAAGTGGGTCTTCAGTCTGGTTTTGAACAGAGTCAGAATATTTAACATACTAAGACATAACACAAAGAATAAAACAACAAGAGCGCCACATACGGCACATTATGTCAACAAACTGTTAAGACAGAAATTCAGTTTTTCCCTCAGGTTGCCAGATCCTGCTGCACCTCTCCCTCAATGTCCTCCCCCAGGTGTTTGTAATTATTTACTTGTTAATGTTTCTATATTCAGTGTTTCCTTGTTGTTCCTGTCGGTGGACTTCCCTTTCTAGACGGCATGTTCTTTCTCCCTCCATGTCTCTCCATTCATGTAGGTATTGCTTCCACGCCAGCCTTTTGTTTTCATTAATAAATGTTTTTTATTTGACCTCTGAGGACCTTGAACAGAAACCTTGACAGCTGGGGTGGTGAAAAGATTTAGCGACATGCTGTCTAGTGGTGGTGCAAATGTGATTCATTAAATTATCTTAGGTGGATCAGAAGCTTTGGCACAGGCAAGCAAAGACATCGTTTTGATTTTGACCTTGATTTGTGACCTTGACCTTGGGGCTGGGGTGTTGAAATGTGTATGTGACACTTCATCTGGTGATGATCAGATGTTATGGGTGAGTCAAAAGAAAGTTTACATCTGGACAGAGACTACACCATAATACAGCCGACATTAAAATGGTGTATAAAAAATCACTAAAATTTTGATTCAGAAAGATACGTCAAGGGGAATGTTTCCATTTTCTATGACCTTTGAGCACTTACGTGTATCAAACAAATGCCGTTTACCTTTTACGGCCAATAAGCTTATTTCTCATTGCAAAATGCTGAAATGGTTCCACTTTAAATCAACTCACGCTGAGGTGATTGCTCTGTAGCGCTCTTGTCCAGCCGTGTCCCAGATCTGAGCTTTGATCGTCTTCCCGTCCACCTGGATGCTGCGGGTGGCGAACTCCACCCCGATGGTGCTCTTGCTCTCCAAGTTGAACTCATTTCTTGTGAATCGGGACAGCAGATTACTCTTCCCCACACCGGAGTCTCCGATTAAAACAACTAGAAACAAAGCACCGAAACATGAGAGCAACCACGGCTTGCCAGACAAACTACAGGTGTTTACTGGTCTGAAGTGGGAGATTCTGCACGGTTGTGTTCAGAGACAGCCAGCTTCATATTTATTACATTTTAGACAGACTGGCAAGCTTATTTAAAACTCCTTCTTTCTGCTACTGTTGTTCACATAAAGACCTTGTCATATCAATCTGCATGTCGAACTGTAAATAAAACCAACCCACACCGTTGTTTCTGCGTGATCAGTACGGTAAACCTGTACTTTTACTTTAACATGTAAAGATACTCTCTTGTGTTTAGGTTTTTATCATCAGATACACAAGTCAGCTCTTTGTCTGAAAAACAGGATTTACAGAAAAATGTCCTGATATTCTTTGAGTCAAGTCTTAATTATTCACTGTTTATAACTGTGTGAAGAAAACAGAAAGATTTGCTTATTAATATAAAGTAATATACTTTCACACGTATGCACAATACTACTAAAGTTACATATTTAATGCTTCTGTTAAACTTTATATACTTTATCTTTAAACAACTACAGATGTATAACTTGAGGGACATGTTTAGTGTTTGATTGCAGAGAGTAGCTGTTTATAGTAATGCATCTAGTTTATGATTTATAAATGTTGAAGTGGCAACAGCTAGCCCTCCTGTTAGCAACAAACCACTTAATTAGCTTCATTTAACTGGTACATATGTGGCGTTAAGTTTTAATTACTGAGTAAAGACTACCGTGAACATTGAACTTTCAGTAATTAACGCTACGAATTAGCTGCATATCTACAGATCAACAACAACTCTATCATGTCTGACACTTTTTGTAGGAAAGCTAACTTTACTTTAGCATCTCTGACTTCCTCAGCAACTACTCTCACTTAACTGCAACAAAAAGGGCCATGCCGCTGTCATTTAACCACTTGTAAGGACGAACTTACCTTTAAACAAGTAATCGTATTCATCGTCTCGAGTTCCCATATCAAAATATTCTTTTTTTACACACTTTTTCTACAAATATCCACAACTCTCTCCGTCTACCGGGTTAGCAAACAACGCCCTCAGGAAAGAACAAGCATGTGACTTTAGAATCTGCCGGCTTGGCCAATAGGAAATCAGATCGTTTTGATTGACATATTAGTTAACCAATCGGATAAGTCCTGATAACACAATAACCAATCACAATGTCGGCCAGGGGTATATTAAGAGCAACACAGGAAATAGTACTGTATTCAAGTATAAAAAAACAAGATGTACAAAACAATCTACTGTATTCACAGGTTGTATAGATAAATTCACATTAAGTTTCTCTAGAACTGAGATGGTTTTCATTACCTTTTTTGTTTTCAAGTATTTTTAATAGTGGTGCTGTACTGTATATGTAAAGTTCCTTGCTGAAGCCTGGCTTGGAGTTGGACCACTTTATATATACAGTATATATATATATATATATATATATATATATATATATATATATATATATATATATATATATATATATATATATATATATATATATATATATATATATATATATATATATATATATATATATACACATATATATATATATATATATATATATATATACACATATATATATATATATACACATATATATATATATATATATATATATATATATATATATATATATATATATATATATATATATATATATATATATATACATATATATATATATATATATATATATATATATACATATATATATATATATATATA
>JBBPBX010018859.1:3709-20456 GCA_038048925.1 Garcialebias charrua
TTTTTTAGTATTTTGCTACTTTTAGTTTTACCTCCTGTCAGCATTAGTATATCAGTATAATAAATGAACAAAATCAAAAACAGCATCTGAAAGCCACGTCTTAAAGAAATGAGAAAGATCTGTCAACAACTATGTCTGAGAGATGCAGCAGCTAATCATGAGGATCTGCTACATTATGTTGTGTGTCTATTAAATGGTGTCTAACTGGGTTTTGGTCCAGTTTTTTATTTGTATTTTTTGTAATTTTTGGACAACTGAATTTGTATATGTGGCTGAAACATAATATATAAACAAAAACATATGTTTTTCTTCTAGCTGGAGACCATTACATTTTGTGTCCTTTCCAAATGAAATAGTGGTTTAACAAAACAAACAAAGATGTGGTTTGTTGGGCTTGGACAATAAAAACTAATTTGTAGTGGAGTTCTTCTCCTCAATGACTCAACTGCTTCTTTTGTTGTTTCATTAATTTTATTTCTGTACAAAAGCATTCAGACTTAACCATATTTATTTTGTCACTGCCATTTATTGTGAATATTGTGCTGTACTGCATTGTGTTTATTGGTTGGTGTGTACATGTGTTTTTATTCTATTTTTACTTCTTTTTATTGCACCTTTATGCCAAAGCAAGTTCCTAGTCAGTGATTTTTATTCTTTGACAATGGCAATAATAAACTGATTCTGATTCTGATTTAAAAGTGTAACGGTCACTGAGGCTTTTATTTGTCAAGTCTTTGGATGAAAAGATCCCACTTTGAAGACAGATGAACTATTATTTAGATTTTTTCTTGTTTAGAGCTGGATTCAAACCATAAATTCTGATCCTTTCTGTATGTAGGAGTCCCCGTACGGGCCACCAGATGTAGGATGTGAAGGCATGACCCTGCTCACAACCTTAATTACTTATTCAAGACTAGTTCAAGTTCAAAGAATAGTAATTGTTATTTATTCACGGATTCTCTTGTTTTTGGGTTAAACAATATCTTGTGTGACCAAATGAGTGATGTAATGTGACATGAGATGTTTTGTTTTATATTTGACCCATCAAGGAAATGCGGTCATTTATTTAACAGAACATTAAAATAACATCATAACATGTACACTTGATTGGTTCTAATCAACTTTCCTATAAACTGACATCAACAGATGGAAATCACACTAGGTAATTTCTACTAGCAGACGAATATTTAAGGAACAACAGATCAAGTTATGAGATGGTAATTAACTTATATTTGAAGGCACTTTTAACTTAATGTTACTGGCAAAGAGTAGGCGGAAGGAAAGTGGGAAGTTGTCTAACTGAGTGAGTTCAACCAGGACATGGCAGCTCTCCGTCCGACAGCCAGCTAAACCCAGGTACGCTTATTAAACGATCAGCAACTCGGTACCTTGCAGACCGTCAGTCAAGAATGGAGCCTTCCTTGACGTCCAAGGAGGTCAGTCTGTTTGCCTTTACAGCGTCTCGCTGTGTTCGCCTTGATCGACTGAAGCAGCGGCAGTCCGGTTGATTTTCAAAATAAAATATTCCTCAGAAGGAATTTTTATTTAAAGGTTTGGAGCTTTTAAAGGAGAAATGTAATCAAATCTGAAAAAATCGATATAACAAGAATTTCATATAGTAAACAACACACATAAATCAATCAAAACTTTATTTCAGACGCATATGGTCCATAGTAACAAAAACAACCACCACCAAAAATAAAAATATATAAAAAATTAAAAAGACAACATCAACAAGACACAGTAAAAATAGAATGTTCATCCATTGCCAAATAATTTGAGGCGCCAGTGATTCCACAGACTTGAATAGAACCTAACCGAGCTTTGTGCAGGGTTGGTCAGAGTATAGATGATGCTATTTGCAGAGTTTGTTAGCCTACACATACATCTGTACATAAGGTTACGAAGCACAGCTGCACAAGTTGGTACGTTGGCATTTGCAAACATCTGGCTGGCACTACTCCATCGCGGCACCTTAAGCAGCATCCTCATGCCATCATTGTATGCCACCTGTAGTTTATGCATACTGCTCTTTCTGTAATGCCGCCACAGGTGTGCAGTGTACATTGGGGTACAATATGTTTTGAAGAGTGCAGTTTTTACAGACACTGAGCACATAGAGAACCTCCGAAGAAGCACATTAGCTTGTACATATTGCATACAACGCTGCCTGTAAATGTCCCTGTCATCAGACAGGTCAGCGGTTATGTAGTGTCCCAAGTATTTCACCTCCTCACTGACTTGGAGGATGTTGCCAGACAGAGTGAAGTCAGGGAAAGATAATTTAGTGTCCTCTTTGCTCCTGATAATCATGATGATACTTTTTATTGCATTATATTTGATGTCAAAGTCCAGTCCATACTGCGAGCAAACTCTTAACAGTTGCTGCAGACCAGCACTATATGGACAAAATATAACAAGATCATCAGCATACATTAGGTGGTTGATGGTTCTATTACCAACCCAACAGCCAGTCCTACATTGATTCAGCAGTTTAGATAAATCATCCATATACACGTTAAAAAAGCAAGGAGACAAAATGCTGCCTTGTCGCACACCATTACTCACATAAAAAGACGATGAAACAGATTTTCCCCATTTTACACACATGGACTGGTGAGCATACCAATACACTAAGATTCTTAAAAGATATTTTGGTACTCCTCTTTCATGCAATTTATAAAACAATTTCCCATGATTTACATGATCAAACGCTTTTGAAGCATCTATAAAACACGTAAAAATTGTGGTATTATGCCTATTGTATAGATCCAAGATCTCCTTGAGAGCAAAAATGCACATATCAGTGCCAAGGTTTGGTTTGAAGCCAAACTGATTGTCGGAAGTCAGGAGAAACTTCTCCATTCTGTTTAACATAGCTCTCTCCAAGACCTTTGATAAAATACTGGCTAGAGCTATAGGTCGATAGTTGTCTTTGCTATTTATCTTACCAGCCTTATTCTTAACAATAGGCACTAAAATCACAGACAGTATAGAATCTGGTAAAATGCCATGAATTAAAAACCCAGTAAAACAAATGGCAAGCAAGGGAAAAAGTTTCCTGCTTGCAAATTTTAAGTGCTCTGCGGATATCTTATCCGCGCCACATGCCTTATTATTTTTCAGCTTCATAACAATATCCACAACTTCTTGTGCAGAAATAGTAACATCTTCATGTTTGTCTATGTCGTTCAACACAAAGGGATTACTTTTATTACGGTTAAACAGTTCATGATAGTGTTCCTTCCATAATTGCATAATTTCATCTGGTCCATTTGCACCATCAATGTTTGTTGGCAAGGAGGTTTTTACATTATTGACTCTTTTAATTTCTTTCCAGAATTCTGTAGGACTGTTATGTTGTAATTTCATTGCAAGTGACTCAGATTTAAGTGCGTTTTCATTCCTCTTAATAAATCGTAAAACATATTTAAAATTAGCATTTGTCCTCTTCTTAAAATCAAATACTGGACCATGTGTAGGTTTGCCTGATTCAGCCCACAGTTTAAAAGCCCTTCTGGCTTCAGCATGAAGTTCTTTTGCATATTCATTCCACCCTGGCTTGGCTTGATGCTTTTTAATTTTGTGCAAAGATCTACTTGAGATAAGAAGTGATTTTAACACTTCCTCATATAGAGAGCACAACTCTGTGCCATGTTGCGTATTTTTGCAGTTCATGTCCGAACATCTCACTGCACTTTTTGGCAAAACAATAGTATTCAGCAAGGTTTCAGACTGGGTGCAGTATAGATTCAGCTCCTGCTCAGTCAGATTGTCCCAATTTATTTTTCCTTCTCGCCTGTCATTGTTTTCAGGCAAAAGGGCTGGTAGATTACCCATATCTATAGACAAGGAGACAGGGATATGATCAGATGTTGCAAATTCATAATTAATCCTGATGGTCTTTAAAGAGGTATGTGCATCCTCCGTGCAGATACAGTGGTCCAACCACGAAGTTGTGTACCACGCCTCACTAATGTAAGTGTAGCTATCTACAGGCAAGAGCACTTCACTGGATAGGATCAACTTATTGCTGGAACAAAATTGCTTTAAGTGATTGGCAAATAATGACTTACAATCTGTCACGTCAGCATTCATATCCCCCACAATAAAAAAACAAGTGGATGGATTGTCCTGAATAAATGACACAATATATGCCAGCCTATTAAGATATTCATCTTCATTCTCGGGGCTTTCATAAGGTGTATATATATTCAGTATAATGAACTTTTTATCCCTGAAGCTGAACTCTATTCCTATAGCCCAGTATAAACATACTTAGTATGCTTTTTTCAAGTCAGTAGCTTAAAGAAATAGTTTTTTACATTTTTCCTGCTACATGCCGAAGTACAGTGATTTCTGTAGTAATTTTCTGGACGCACTTTTATGACACAATTAAGACCTCCTTTGCTATCTTACAATAACACTGAAGCTATAAACCCATCATTACTGTCCTCCTGTCTGTCATTTAAAATGGAAGCAGAAGACTTTTTTGAATCTGAAGGATATCACTTTAGTTTGTCAAAAACAGTTTGGTGATTTAGTGCATTAATGGGCATTTCTATCCTGGAAATACGAATAGCCGTGCGTTAGCCGCCGCATGCTAACGTTAGCATGCTAGCGCCGTATGCTAACGTTAGCATGCTAGCGCCGTATGCTAACGTGGAAGTGGGGGTGTTGAAAATGTCCTGAAACAGTTACCAATGTCTTGTTAAGCTCTGTCTTCCCCAGAACATAGTAGGATCTAAAATGATTTTTAAAGATGAAGGAGCAAGTTGAAACATGCTGTCTCCCTCCTTGCTAGCAGGCTCCATTGGGAGCTGCCTGGCTAACTAACTACGGTGGCCCTACACGGCCAAAATTCTACAGCGGCCGAATGCACAGGAGCGGTAAAAATACAATATAAAATTTAAAAAAAGTTTTAAAATCGATTTTGGGGCTTTTAGAATAGATTCTGAATCGCCAGGACTAAGAATCTTGATTCTTTAAAAAATAGATTTTTTTTGCTGCATCCATAATTGCTACACACTGAAACCTTTTTGTCCACAACTAGATACACACACTAATATTACTGTATGAGGGACGACCATTGCACTGCCTATGTCATATTCAGGGGACGGAGAGCAGGCAGGAGGAGGGGGGTCAAAAACACCAGATGAGATTTTTTCACTTTGCAAAGTCTAAATTTGAGTTAGGATGACATTTTTAACTTGTGAAAATTTCTCAACAAGCTTATTTTATGCTTTTCATTAGACTACTATTAGCTTAAAAACACTTTTCATTTCTCCTTTAAGCTCAATTGGATATACAGTACAGCGAACGTGCTGTAATCCAAACTGATGACGAGGTCGTTGGCTCATGACTTCTTCAACTCCTCAACGCAACTGAATGACTCAGGCAAGTTAGAACTTTTAAAGAGAGCCTGACTTCCGTGTACTCACTCTTTTCCTATTGGTTAGTTCAACCAGGAAGTAGGAGGCGTTTAGAGGAAGAGAAGGAGAAATGAATTAGAAGGGAGGAGAAAACAGACGCCAGCTTTATGATTAAAACTGATTAAACTGTCTTTACACTTCTAAACAAATACTGAAAGATCGTTCTGACAAGTCCTTCGACTTGAACAGAGTCTTTGATTATCAAAATATTGAACATAATAATGATAATATAATAACAAAAGGTTATTCTTTTGATTATTTGAATTTGAACAAAAATAAAAAGTATCTTGAAGGTTTTCCAAGAAAGAGATGTCTCACTGAGAGTTTTCAGAGAAATATACCACTACATGTGCATCTACTTGATTAATCTCGCAGAACGCTCCAAAATAGATGGCACCATTTGTGTGTCTCATTGCTGCTTCTCGTTCTATCAGTGGTAGCTGAGCTTCATCCCTAACACATGCTTTGAGTGCTACACAGTCCCTATTGTTTTTACTTAAAGCCTTGGCATCAGCTGTTGGAGACAACCATGGTTGTTAGCAAAATATCTCATGAATTGGGCAGATTTTCATTTAAACTCTCAAATTATTCATGGACATGCATCTATGATTAACATTTTAGTCACCACAGCTCAAGATGGGTACCACCGGTGAGAAACGTTAGCCAATTCAGAAATGGTTACAGTTTAGGTGATTTTACTGAGAGTGAGCTGAGATTTTGTATGGTAGTAGCTGAGAGTCATCCTCAACACAAACTTTGAGCACAGACACATCTGACAAAATCTTGCAGTTCTGTATGAAACCAAGTAAAACATTTACAAGCTTTGACCAAAGTGTCTGTAACTCATTTCAGTGATGTAATGAATTTTCACACATGCAAAATAAAATAAATTAAAAACATTTTCGCCAAACTTTGTTGGAACAACAAGAGAAAAGAGCTCAAAGATGTTGAAGCTGTTTGATCAGGACAATTTGTAAAGATAGCATGAATTAATACCCGACTTTATTGTGAGGGGTGCATTATTAATCTATTTTTATTCAACTGTGACCATCGCAGAATACTGTATACAATTCATTTCTTCATCTGTCTCTTTCTCTGAAGATTTTCTTTAACTTTACCAAAGACTCACTCTTTTTATATTTCTGGTTCTGTTCTGTCTGGAATATTTCCATGATCGCTTTTTAAAGATGCCTTTTATCTTTTATGTTGCATAAAAATGTTAAGTCTGGTCCTCTGGACATTCAAAAAACAAAACAAAACAAAAAACTGTAAAAACATTTCGTCTTTCATCTGAAAGACTTCTTCAGTCTAAGGACTTCAGCTCAGTCTTATGATAAACAATTTAGTCACCACAGCTCAAGATGGCTACCACAGGTGGGAAACATTAGCCAATTCAGAAATGGTTACAGTTATATTTATAATTATTATATGTATATTTATATGTATATTTTGTAACAAATAAGCCTAAATAAGAGGTTATGTTCTGACAAAGGAAAGTATATAAAAAATCCAGTATTGATTATTGGCCAAATAAGTTTTAATATATTGGCATATTATATGTATATTATATGTATATTTATATGTATATTTTGTAACAAATAAGCCTAAATAAGAGGTTATGTTCTGACAAAGGAAAGTATATAAAAAATCCAGTATTGGTTATTGGCCAAATAAGTTTTAATATATTGGCATATTATATGTATATTATATGTATATTTATATGTACATTTTGTAACAAATAAGCCTAAATAAGAGGCTATGTTCTGACATATTGTGTGAACTTCTCTAAATGAGTTAAGATAAATGTACAGCCCCTGTAATCCAGCTGATCTCTGGACATCTAGTCCAGAGGACTAGACTTAACTTTTTTAGATTGTACCTGGATTATTGAGCATGCATCAGGAGTTGTTTTGATGTTGCTTGAAAGTAGCAGAAATGATCATGAAAAACTTGACCGTCTAAAAACAGCTGAAAACAGGCTGAAAGAAATGAAAATACAAAAAAGTGAAAATTATCTGAAAAAAGCTGAAATTAGCAACAACAACAACAAAAAAAGCTGAAAAGCAGCTAAAATGGCAGAAAGAAGCTTAAATTACCAGAAGGGAATGGAGAGAGTATATTTTTTGCTGAATTAGGCTAAAAAAATTGAAATAAGTACAAAAATGTGGAATTAGTTGAAAAGGCTATAGGCGCCGCCAAGGTGTTGAGAGGATCCGTTTTGGTGACCTTAGAATCACTTCTCTGTTTTTTGCAGATGATGTGGTCCTACTGGCTTCATCAGTTCGTGATCTACAGCTTTCGCTGGAGCGGTTTGCAGCTGAATGTGATGCGGCTGGGATGAGGATCAGTTCCTCCAAATCCGAGGTCATGGTCTTGAACCGGAAAAGGGTAGCATGTCGGGGAGGAGGTCCTACCCCAAGTGGAGGAGTTTAAGTATCTCGGGGTCTTGTTCACGAAGGGAAAACTGGAGCGTGAGATCGATAGGCGGATAGGTGCAGCATCCGCAGTGAAGCGGGCGCTGTACCGGTCTGTCGTGGTGAAGAGAGAGCTGAGTCAAAAGGCAAAGCTCTCAATTTACCGATCGATCTACGTTCCCACCCTCATCTATGGTCATGAGCTTTGGGTTATGACCGAAAGAACAAGATCTCGGATACAAGCGGCTGAAATGAGTTTTCTCCGCAGGGTGGCTGGACTCTCCCTTAGAGATAGGGTGAGAAGCTCAGTCATCCGGGAGGGACTCGGAGTAGAGCCGCTGCTTCTCCACATCGAGAGGAGCCAGTTGAGGTGGCTCGGGCATCTGGTTAGGATGCCTCCTGGACGCCTCCCTGGTGAGGTGTTCCGGGCATGTCCCACCGGGAGGAGACCCAGAGGAAGACCCAGGACACGCTGGAGGGACTATGTTTCTCGGCTGGCCTGGGAACGCCTTGGGATTCCCCCAGAGGAGCTGCTCCAAGTGGCTGGGGAGAGGGAAGTCTGGGCCTCCCTACTTAAGCCTGAAATACACCTGAGCGTCCTCAGGTACGCCACTCTACGCGCGCATTTTGTGCGCATGTGTTTTGCTGCTATACTTCAGCTTTCAAACGCTCGCGTTCTCCTTGTTGTAATATGAGCAGCTGCGCACGGAGGGGACTCAACTGAGCTCGCTGATTGGTCACTTGCTGACACGCCTACTGAAATGATTGACAGCTTTCTCAGTCAGCTCATGTAGCTCGCTGAAGACCGCGGCGGTGTTCATGCGGTGTTTCTACTATATATGTTATAAAAAGTTCTCTCAGAAATAAAAATAATAACAGGGAGTGCTTTTCCTGCAGCACACAGCCCACCAGGGATATTTAAAACATTGCGCACCCAGGTAGGACCTGAATTCATTCATTTCATCATCGAGTGAACGGAGGAAGAAGCGGTTACTTGACTTTAGGCAAAAAAACAAAAGAAAAGGCCCGATCAGCGATAAAGAAGGGGAATTTATTTCATTTGTGTAACATACAAAACAGTCCGGCGCCGGGGAAGTTTATGGTCAGACACCGCGCATCGCGCACGCGGACGTAAAAAAAAAGCTTTGCGCGTACGTGCCCTGAGGGGCTACGCGGGGCTACGCTTTTGCCTTGACGTACGTACGTTGCGTATAGGCGTATCGTGAGAACGCTCGAGTGTATCTCGCCCTTTAGGCTGCTACCCCCGCGACCCGACCCCGGACAAGAGGAAGAGAATGGATGGATGGATGGATGGATGGATGGTTGAAAAGGCTAAAATTAGTATAAAACAGCCAAATAGTAGCTGAAAAAAACAGAAAAAGCTGAAACTTACAGAAATAAGCTAAAAAGAGCACAAGAAGCTGAAATTAGTAGAAAGAAGTAAAAAGCACAACAATATTGTAGTTAGCAGAATTAATCTGAAAAAAGCACAAAACGGCTGAACAAACAGCTGAAATTAGCTGACAATAGCTGAAAAAAAAAGTTTATATCTGCACAAGGAAGCTGAACCAGAACAAATTTTGAAAGGAGCAGTACAAGGTTGTAAACAGATCTAAAGATTTGAAGAATGTAAATTGAGCTCAATTCATTTTCTATGGACAAAAAAGACAGAAAAGGCTAAATATTTCAAAAAGTTAAAGATGCACCAATACCAAAAGTCATAGCAGGTTCTGAAAGAGCTGAATGTTTTTGATACACGATTTGCTGAAATAGCACAAAAACTGGGACAAGTATTGCACCAAAAAACTTGTAAAGTGGATCACAACAGTTTGAATCACAAGTTCAACATCTTGCCTCTCTCGTGTGAGACTAACGGGCATTTACTTTAGCTGTTTGAACCGTCTAAGGCTGGATTATTTTGCACTTCTTTTACCGGGGTTGTTGTTGGGGGTGGGTGGTGGCGTTACCACATCTGTTATCATTTTTTTACGATTGATGACACAATGTTGTAATGCAGGGTTCTGACTCTACCCGCTCAGGAGGAACTGAACACTGAGAAGATTCCTTAGTGTTTTTATAATGAATAATTGAACCAGCAGGTCAACCATCAAAACGCCAAGAAAATTACAAGTTCACTCTGGAGTGAGAGACAATCATTTTAGAATTGCTCATTTGAGCACATTAGTGGTCTTAACCCTGTTATTTCATGCATGAAAACCCCTCAAACTCCATCTGAACTAAAGTGGTACCAATTTATTTTAACTTTTAACACGGCCGTTTCACTACAACCCAACACATTTTTATGAAGAACGAGTCAAAAACCAGGTTCTCTAAGAAACCTCCCAGCTAATGCTGACAATCAGGTTTCCATTTCCTATCAAACTAAATGAAGCAGATTCATCCAGAGAGGAAAAACATTTATTCAGGTTTTTTACATCTCACAGCTGCTAAAAGCTCACATTTGTAAGTCAATGACCAAAAGAAGCATAAGAAGACAAAAGGAGTATCGCTGAGGCTAATTTCAGTGAACATGTTTTTAAAGGACTTGAAGCGATCTTAATGTATTTCTCTGAGGAAATAAATAAATAAATAAATAAATAAATGTCACATTTTGTCATCTGTATATGTTTCCCATACAAGACGAAATTCGTCTCTGCATTTAACCCAACCACCACCAGGTGGTGCAGTGAGCAGCCATAGAAAGCGCCCGGGGAGCTGGGGAAATAGGTGTGCACTCATAGACACCCCAAGGTGTGTAGTGGCCGGGGTTCGAACCTGGGTCCTTCGGGTCCCAAGTCGGCAGCCCTGCCTCTACACCATCTTGGCCCCTATGTAATATTTTGTAATGTTAAATAGATAAAATACTAACTGCCCTAAAGTATTCCTAATGAGTCCAACGTTGTTTGTAAATAAATGGTTAAAATTGGACAAAGTACGCAGAATTAGTTTGACTGAAGGAACCTTTGAATAAACTCTAGTAAATATTGCTGAAGTAGTCTCACCATAAAAAAGTTTTATTTGAATAGTAAAATAAGCAGCAACAACACTAACCATATTATTGTCTATACATGAACTTAGGTCTAAGTCGTTTTAAAAAACAAAGCTAACGTTGTTTTAAAGGAGTTCATTTTTAATGCAATAAAGCTGTCATAAAGAGTAAGTTTGATGTTTCATTTCTTTTTCTTATTTTAATCCCTTCAGTTAGTTTCCTCATTTAAAAAAATACAATTTTCTTGTTCAAAGATATGAGTGAAGGTTTTTACACCTTTAGTCAAGATTGTTGCGACCAAATGTACAGCCCCTGTAAACACTCAAAAGGTGATCAGAAAGCTCATTTGTCAAGTGTGCAATAGCCCTGATGGACACAAGGAAAGCAGAGCTGATCAAGATAAGTGTGTCGCTCGAGTCACTGCAAATGTCTCAACTCAAAGCTCAGACATACCTGAAGGTCTGATTGGCACATCATCCATAGCTCTTATCAAAGTAAATGACAGCTCATGCATTGGTCTTATGGACTCTGGGTCAGCTGTCGCAGTCATGTTTGAAGACTGGTACAAAGCCATTATAACAACAGTCCCCATACATCCCATCTCCAGTCTAGCTATCTGGGGTCTATGAGACGAGTGGTAATAATAATTATTATTATTATTAATAATAATTAATTCAATTTATAACGCACTTTTCATTACTGAAAATCTCAAAGTGCTACACATATATTGAATGCTACACACATTCATAAACCGGTGGCGGCAGACTACCATGCAAGGTGCTTTCCAGTCCTACCGGGAGCAACTCAGGGTTAAGTGTCTTGCCCAAGGACACAACGACACATGGTGCGGGTCCCGGGAGTCGAACCGCCAACTTTCCGATCGGGAGACGACTGCCATTACCACTACGCCACGGCCGCTTACTGTGAGTATGTAGTGGTAGAGATGGGGTTTCCAGAGGAGGTAGCAGGTGTCAAAGGGCCCATTAAGGTCCTAACTCTAGTCCAGACCTGCTCAGAACGTCGATCGCGATCTACCGGTCGATCGCAATCTACCGGTCGATCGCTAAAGCATTACTAGTAGATCGCAGAAAGATATATATTTTTTAAAAAACTTGTCGCCAATCAAACATCCTGTCACTTGATTGACATACAGGGCAATCAATCAGATGACAACTGAATTATGAGCTTTAGCCTATCAAAACATCCCATCACTTGATTGACATACAGGGCAACCAATCAGATTACGATCTTTAGCTCACTGCTCATGCAGCACGAGTCATGTTAAAGACAACGGCGCGAAGCGCAGCAAAACATACAAGCGACAATAATCTGAGAATTACCTCAGATTTTAAGCCCTTTCTAAAACATGAGTGAGAAACATGGACCAAGTAAGAAGGCAAAAACGTATCACTTTCAAACGGAATGGGAGGTGGACTTTTTTTTTTACTCACCAAACTTCAAAAGCGAAAGCCTCCACCAAAGCATTGTTCCAGGTGAGTCACGCTGGGTGTTTAAATTTTTGAATGTCCAGAGGACCAGATTTAGCCAGTGGTGGGCAGCACTAGTCCAAAAATTAGTTCTGCAATTTTTAAAGCGCTTATTAAGTTATTAGGTCCGCAATTTCAAAAGTGCTTATTTCTTATGAAAATTAGTGGAAGCCAATTTTAAAGCGCAAGTTTAATTCAACACTTGGTAACCACTGCCAGCAATAAGTTATACAATATTTGCACTACACTGCCAACAACCTTTGCATGAACTGTTATACACCTTCATCCCACCTGGTAACTGTGAATCGCTGGGGATGTCATTTCCTAAAATAGACCTTTCGCTCATGGTCTAAAAATTAAAAAAGTTGTTGAATGTGTTGAGGATTGCTATTTCGGCTGCTTCTTTGTCTTTTTCTTTTGTTTATTGTAGATTTTTCATTAAAAATGCATCGATAAAGTAATTTTAAAACTGTTTACTGGAAAACTGAAGTGCTGCAATGCATTATGGGCACATGACGAAAGCAAAGCACGGAGTACAGGAAACATTAAAGTGCGACTAAACCCAAAATTAACTTTTTTTAGCTGATAAACTCCCTAGAATGTGTTTGAAATATTATCTAGCACTATGGCTGTGTTTATTTTCACATAATTGTGCATATCTGTGTAAATTGGCAATATTTGGCAATATTTGGTCTAAAACTGTGTTTACGGTAGTCCTTTGGGTTGAACAGAGGTTATTGCACCTTAATTTTCATATTGGTCAGGACTGTTCACTCTGATGTGTCTTGTACACTCTGATGTCACACAGGTGGTTCAAGCAGAGCCAATCCCCTGCAGAGATGAGAAGTGCATACCTTATATGGAAGTGCTGCATTTCACTCCTGACAAGCGGTTTTATTTTTCTTTTCATTTTCATTTTTTTAGGCCTTTGGTTTTGGATGGAATGGGTGGAATAGATAAATACATCTACATGTTTATTCTTTGTTGTTGCTTGGTGTATGTTGTTGGCTAGAGGTTTAATTTGTTTTAGGTTGTTGCAGGTGGAGGCGTGAACAAAAGCACAACTCTACCTCCACCCCTCCTTGTCTCTCGACACGCCCATTTTCAGGGAGATTTTGGAAGGAGGAGTTACCGTCTCAACCTGGTTATATTTCATGCAGGCTGTCGCCCTTTAAGCCACGCCCTAGTGGGTTTACCCCTGCGCTTCGCGCCAATCACTGAAGACTTCTAGTCCACGCCCACCTGCCGTGGGCCCCGCCTCGGTCTGCTATATATTCTGTTGCTGACCGAGAATCGGCTCCCTAAAAATTTTCACGCCATATTACAGAAGATTTCTTTCTACGATGGATTCCAGAAGATCCTTAGGAAATGCACAGGATGCAAACCCGGCTTCATGCTGCAGGCCGACAAGCTTGCCTGCGAGATGTGCCTTGGACCCGAACATGCACAGCAGGCAGTGGTCCAGCACCCGGAGTGTCTCGCCTGCCAGCTCCTGTCTGAGGACTACAAGGAGCTCCAGTTCGACCTCGTTGGCCGAATGGCAGCGGAGGCTCAGCCGATGGTGGTCGCTTCCCCCCCTCCCTGTGGTTCAAGGAGAAGGGGGGTTACACGTCCACGGGGGTAGCTAGCGAGGCCGACCTGTCCCCCGCTGGGGGTTCAGGTCCGGTCTCACCCTTCATTCCCCAGCTGGAAGGTGCTAGCAGTCGTGTTGCCCCACTTCTCTGAAGTGCGTGGAACCGATCCTACCCCCCACCGAGGGAGAAGCCGTGGTGGGCATGGCCCCCACGACCAACGTGCAGGTACCAGCCTGCCCACCAGCAGATCTGGACCCAGTGACCCGCAAGCTTTGACACGGAGGAGTCATGCAGCAGCAGGGCACCGTCTGCTGCAGGTGAGGGACAGCCGGAGCCCGACACAGTCGAGCAGGGTCCTCACATCAACATGGCCAACGCGCTGCCCGACATCATCAGGTGGGCAGCGGATGTGCACCATGACGGTCCCTGAAGGCACCACACAGGCGTCTTCAACGCCGCTCCTGGCTGGACCTTCCACTACGATGCTGGTGAACCAGGCGCAGATGCCCTGGCCGTGTGTCCCGGACATCCTCTCCCTGCTGCAGGCAGAGAGTGGAGCAGAGCTCGTCCGCGGGTTTTTGGACTGAAAGCCACAAAACATGTGGGAAGCCCGTCACACCGCCCGCACCTGCAGGCCAGTTCGCCACAAAAGATGCAGGAACGCATCCACAGGTGTGCTTCTCAGGTAGGTGCGCGCGTGGTAAATGACATTGCGCACCTGGCGCTCGGAGTCGGGCGGGAGCTGACGCACGAGAAGGCTGGAGCAGCTCTCGAAGCGGTCACCAACCTGTGCGGGGCACTGCAACCTGCTCTGCTCGGATCACAGCGTGGGCCACGCTGCTCCAACAAGTCTGCTCAAACTGTCTCCCTCAGTCACGGAGGAAGTTTTATGCAGGGGCCGGTCTCAACAGGGTCTGTTCAGTGAGCACTACCAGACCGTGTTCAAGCAGCTGCGCTCATCCACGGACGCGCTCCAGCAGGTGAGAAAAAAACGCAGCGTGCAGAGACTTTCATCCCCGTCACAGACCTTCACTGTGCCCCCAGCTCCGTCCAGAGGACACCCGGCTCACTATTACCAGCGGGCCGGGAGCTCCAGAGGAAGGGGTCGCCAGCAGACCCCATGGGCCAGCCAGCACCACAGTGCTAAAAGAGACATGTTTTACAAAGTGACGGAGTGGAGGGGATGAGTTCAGCAGTTTTTTTGTTCTCTGACAATAAAGATTCTGTCTTTGAAAACAATGTGTGTTATTCAGACATGCTGGTTGCCTCTTCCGAGGTCCGTGTGCGGCTGCACGCATCTCAATGTTCGTGCAGTACAAACAAAACAAATTCTTTCACACAAAGCAGAGCTACGAGTGGTTTCGATGTTCCCCCGTAACCACTCCAGCCCCGCCTCCCCACGCGAAGACGGGGGCATGTGTACGTGACTGGCTGCAGGCACACAGCGATGCACTGCACAGTCATGTCAGACAAACATCTGCACTTGTTAACACAGTTAACACTTTCATAAGCCTGGCCTGGACACATGGTTCCAGCCAGGACATTTCTGTCTCTTCAACATCGAGTCAAGCCACAGGTAATGTCTATGACCCGTCTCAGAAAAGACGTCTCTCATGCTCACATGATTCAAACGTGTGTCAGTGCTGCACCCGTGAGGTGACATGCAGTAAACGTCTCTTTTCAGACCAGCCTCCCTTGGGCCACCGTGGACTCTGTCCACTTGGCGGCGGTAGAGGCCAAATTATGTCTACCCAGGCAGCAGAACAAGATGGCTGCCCCCTTGACAGATCACAGAGCGGTTTGGCTGCAAACTTGCTCTCTGAACAAATGGTTGCGGCGTCTGGTTCGCGACGTTTACACTCTGCAGTTTGTAATGACACCGCCGAGGTTCAACGGAGTTTTGGAGACGAAGCTCTCGTCCCCCGCACAGGGGGCGGCGCTGAGATTGGAACTACAGGAACTTTCGGCGAATTACGTCCTTTCCGGGGTTCCTTCGGACGACGAAATGAACGGGTTTTATCCATAATATCTCCTAGTGTCCAAGAAATCAAGGGATCTCAGTCCGATTTTACCCTTGTCTATTTTCAACGACTGCATTATGAAACGTCCTTTTCATATTTTAACATTGAAGCGTGTTCTCGGAAACGTGACGTCAGGGGACTGGATGGTACTAATCGATCTCGGAGAGGATTAGCGTCGCAAAACACAGGAAGTTCCTCAGGTTTACCTTTCAGGGAACCTGTTACGAGTTCAATCGCCTACCATACGGGTATGCGCTTGCGTCGCTGACAAGCAGCGTTACAAACGCTGCGTTCAAGGGGCTTCCGAGTCATGTATTAAATCGACGATCTGTTGCTACTGTCTGAATCCAAGATGGAGGCATTCATTCATTCAAGGCAGCAACACAGACGGAGATTCTGGTGAGTCATCTGACCTGTTGAGGCTCCGCTATAAATTGGAGAAAAACTCTATTTCACCAGCTCAACAGATACTTTTTCTGGGTGTCAACTTATGCTTATTAACAATGACAGCCGTTATCTCGAACCAGAGAACAGATTCGCTGACGTCACTCCTCCACCGCGTCCGTCCGGCCACACACTTCGGTGTCGGCGATCACAATTATGCGGATGTTAGGAATGGGGACCGCTGGCCACACAGTGGTAAAACTACGTTTATTGAACACAAGTGGTTTATTCGTCAGAAAATAGACACTGTACGCCACAAAAGGCGCAAGCTCACGGTCCCCTGTCTCTGAGGACGGACCTGGTGTTGTGGGGGAATCCCAGGACGACAGAGGGGGTTTCCCTGGGCAAAGTCACGTCATGGAAGGCGGTCCTTACCGATGCGTCTC